>VYXC01000685.1:791400-856884 GCA_013397175.1 Platysteira castanea
TGACCTTGGTGTCGCCATGTTGTTTTCCTCACATGTTCTCACCTCCTTCTCTTCTCTGACTAGAATCCAAAATCTTGTGACTTTGTTTTGATTTCCTTTTTAAATAAGTCATCACAGAGGCGTTACCAGCCTCTCTCACTGGCCCAGTTCTGGCCAGCAGCATGTCCATCTTCAGAGCCATCAGCCACTGGCTCTGCCGGACATGGTGGGAAGCTCCCAGCAGCTTCTCACAGGAGCCACCTCTGTGGCTCCCCTGCTACCCAAAACCAGGCTGTGCCAAACCAATACTAAAGTGAAACAGGTGATGCTGTGGCCAAGATATTCATACTCTCCGAAATAAGAGGGTAATTTCTTTGAGCAGGCTCTTGTCTAGTCCTGTGGACTGTATGCTTACTACAGACCAGAATACTTTGAAAGTACTTCCTTTTGCATAGTTTATTTTAAAAACATTGTAGTTTGTCCACTCAAAAACGTGTCTGTGACATAACTAAAGTAAGGTACATGGGTAAATTTAGAAGACTTAAAAATGCATTTCTGATTCGAATTAAAGCAATTCTGCAGATTCCTACAATAGTTTATGCCTCACTTTTTCCATTATTAGTGTAAGTGCTTGTGTAAGTTCCTGGTGAAGTAAACAATTGAGGGCACCACTAGAGAGCTGGTCACTCATTCCAATCTGCATATAGGCAAGTTGGGTGAAATGAAGCTTTGCCATAATGATAAAGAATCGCCAAAATGCATATATGACTTCTATTTTATGACTGAGGCAATTACTTTTTTTAAATAAAGCTGATATATATTTTATGGAAATGTGTACTGAAATCTTAATCCTGAGCTGAGTTTTGCCTTTACCAGAATAAAAATGCTTCAGAAGCACAAATATGAGCTGATTTGAATTAAAAATTATTACAAAAACATTACTGAAATGTTTATTAAAAGTAGATATAACTCATTTTTCAAGAGATGAAGTAGCTAAATTTGCATTTATTCAAATCTTCTTATTTATTATTTTTGTATCTTGTAAGATTCTAAGCACCCTTTAAATGAAGATTTTTTTTGCCACTTAGATTTATGTCTTTAAATTTAGAAGCCTGATTAATTAATAGTACTCCAGGTTCACTTTACAGTCAGAAGGAAAAAATAAAAAATCTCCAGAGGGACACTCCATATAAGACCCAAATTGCTTTCTGGAGATGCTTCACTCTTTTTATTGATTAAATAAAGAGCCTTGACACTTCTCTAATGGGAAGGATGAATCTGAACTACAATAACTAGTGGTGTTCTTTAAACTGAATTAGCTGTGCTTCCTGTTTTTTCTTCATTTCCTATCTTACCTTTTTTGATTTCTATTTTCATCCTTCCACATTTTACAGCAAGCATGCAAGTTAAAAATGGCTAGTGTCTTTTTTTGACTAAGTAGATTCATTAGAAATCATGGAATCATAGAATGGTTTCAGTTGGAAGGGACCTTAAAGATCATCTATTTCCAACTCTCCACTTCCACGAGCGGGGACACCTTTCGTTAGACCAGGTTGCTCAAAACCCCATCTAACCTGGCTTTAAACACTTCCAGGGATGGGGGATCCACAATTTCTCTGAACAACATGTCCCCCGTCACCACCTTCACAACGAAGAATTTCTTCCTAATATCTAATTCAAAACTATTCTCTTTCAGTTTGAAGGCTTTCCCCCTTTTCCTGGCACTACATGCCCCTGTAAAAAGCCTCTCTTCATCATTCTTGTAGACTTCTTTCAGCTATGGGAAGGCTGCAATTAGGGCACCTTGAAGTCTTCTGATTTCCAGGCTGAACAATCCCAGTTCTCTCAGCCTTCCCTCACAGGTGAGATGCTACATCCCTCTAATCATCTTGGTAGCAACCCCTCCACCTCTCCCTCTTCATCTGCTCCTTATGAATGGCCACTGATAGTCACAGTTCAGTCAAGGGATTCATTCCACCAAGTTTCAGTAAGTGCAACAAGGTCATAAATTTCTAGCAGCAAGGTGGCATCCAACTCTTGCTGTTTGCTGCTCATGCTGCATGCATTGGTGTAAAAGCACCTCAGCTGGGCTGTTGGACACATTGCCTTCCTAGAGGAACACCCCTTAATTCCTTGGAGATATTTTCCTGGGGTTTTCTTGTTGGCTTCTGTTAGCAGATGAGTCCCTGGCTCATCTCTGCAAGCCTGCAAGGGTGCTCTGTTGTGGCTAGCACTTTTCAGAGCCACTGGTAGAAGGCCCTCAGTAGCATCCCATCCCTCTAACCTTTGCATATCATCCCACAGCTTGCCAGGGACAAACTTGATACATCTAATTTAATACATCTGATCCATCTGATAAATCTCCTGTCACATCTAATGTAAAGCTGTGCCAGTGATCCCTGCTGGTTCCTGAGCAAAGACTTTGCCTCCTCGCTGAGAAAGGTGAGTCTTATCTGATGACAGGTTGCCTAGTGCTGCACAGATCATTCCACTGTCAAAAAACCAAAAACTTTGGTGGTGGCACCAGCCATGGAAGCACGCATTAATAGACTCAGTCCATCTGTTTCTTCTAATATTGTTGCCTTCAAGTGGAAGTACAGAACAGAGTAAAGCTTGTGTCCTAGAATCCCTTATCAATCATCCCAAGGCCCTAAATTTCTTTTTGATTGCCCTTGGACTAGACTAGGTGTTGCAGCTTCATCACTCACTCCCTGCATGGAAGATCAGTCATGGGTAGTAGTTTGAGGGCTGCATCAGTCTAGGAAGTTTTCTGGAGACATCAAATCTTTTAATATAAATAAAGCAAGCAAGTAAATATAGAATTTTTTTATATATTCTTTGTCTCTTTTTCTTTATTCTTTGACTACCAATAATAAACTTTTCATGGTCTTTTTATAATAAATCTTTCTTGGAGCATATGACCAAAGAAGTAGGTTTCCCCCCCACCCCTTGCTTACTCTATGGAAAGATATGGCACATCATTTGCCACCTATTTGATTTTGCATTCTATTATTTTATATGTCTGCTAAGGGTTAATGATCTCAAGACCTTTCTTTTTCAGAGAAATTCACCATTTATAATAATATGGGCAAATTTTTTTAATAGGCTAGACCATCTATGTATTTAAAACACATTGAACTCTTGAAAGCATCAGCAGATTCAGTCCTCATGGGCTTTGAAATTTGGCTTTGTTGATCATCGGCTTTAGCTACTATGTTAGCACTTTGTCTTAAACTTCGCTGCTAGCCTTTCTAGTCCGCATAAAATATTGTAACCAATACCTTCACAATATTGTAGAGGTTTAGGCAATTTTAGGCTGCCTAGTCAATATGTTTTACCTAATGTTGGAGTAGTTCATTATCTTTAGTGTTTTTATTCTCAAATGTCACATGTAAATTAAAGTATTCTTATCTCCATTTACAAAAAGGCTAGTGGAGACACTTGTTCATTGAGAATTTAAAAGCTAAATTCAGCTACCTAAACATAGTGACAGTTAAAGAAAAACATATCATGACTGTCCATATCTGAATAGTTAGCTATGGTTAGAGTACTTGGACAGCAGGTATCCTGAAATCTGGGATGATTCAGACTCACATCTTGAAAGAGTGGATGAACCTCTGTATTAATTAATATGCTAATACACTACTTCTTTGTTTAATTTCTATCCCCATGAAAGCAAAAATCATGGCTTCAGGAAGCCTGTGTCTCTATCTTACTGATTTCACTTAATCTTACCAAAAGCCTCCAGTGCCTACTCCATTATCTGTTGAAGTCCCTTATATTAATTTATTTTGTTAATTTATTGGATGAAATCAATTAGGTTACAGTTTTTATTATGCTATGATGTAAAATCATGAATATTTATCACACATATGATAAAAAGCTTGGGACAGCAGAAGCAAGAAAGCTCAAAAGAGAGGACTGTTGGATAAGATTCAGACAAATCTTTGCAGTAGTGTAGATGTGGAGGAGAATGAAATACGAGAATCAGAAAATAGTTTTGAGAGGAAAATAAGAGGAAATTCATGAGAATATTGAATATGAAGACTGAAAACTAAGAAAGGGGGAAAGGAAATGAATGAAAAAACAATGATACTTCTAGAATGGAGATAATGGATAACAAGGAAAAGAATTGTTAAAACCTGAGCAGTTCTTCACGCCATATACAGTTTTTTTGTGTTTTGTATGTGACAGTGGCACCACAGATTTGGCAAGAAATAACTTAAAGGTAGCTACAGAGTCACAGAGTAGTTGAGATTGGAAGGAACCTCTGGAAGTCATCTTGTCTGACTCCATGCTCCAACAGGTTTACCTAGAGCAGGTTGCCCATCATCAGTTATGTATCAGCTGCAAACTTGTTGAGGGTACACTCTTCCCCACTATCCAGATCAATGATGAATCTATGAAACAGTACTGGAGCCAGTAATCACCCCTGGGATGCACACCCACCTACTGGCCTTGCAAATAGACATTGTTCTACTGATCACCACCCTCTTGTCCCAGCTTCCAGTCAGTTTACAACCTACCTGCTGATCTGGCCCATACAACAGTTTGTCTCACAGAATCTTGTGAGAAACAGTGTCAAAGAATTTACTGAAGTCCAAGTGGATAGTAACAACTGCTTTCTCCTCATCAACCATGCCAGTCATTTTATTGTAGAAGGTGGTCATGTTTTCCCCGTCATGAAGCCATGCTGACTATTCCTGTTGATTTTTGTTTTCTTAATACTTTTGTTCATATCATTCAGTGTCCCCTTTGTTTTCACTATCTTTGGGGCACTGTAATAGATAAAATTTCTTCGGCGTTTGAATTGTTATTACCTTCGTGACATTTAAATCTTTGCTATATGCTATATTATCAGAAGTAGTCAGGAGATATGATAAAGTGATTATGAAGTTTAATCAATAATACTATAAAATACTTTATTTTGAAAGGTTTAACATTTCTAATAATTCTTTTCTTTATAACTTCTGTTTCATTTTTCAGAAGTCAGAAATAAGTTGTGGGGATATCCCTGCTTATATGTAAAATGGTAACAATTTTATGGAAAAGTATTTTTTACAGTCAGTAGAAGCAGATGCCTTTTTGACTCATAGTTTTTCTAAATTTAACAAAGACAAGCATTATGCAAGACAACTTCCTAGTTTTATTTGTGATTGCAGGAAAAAATATTCCACTAAACTCCTTGGCTCCTATAGTTCTGTTTGATCGAGTAGGAGTTCCACTTGAAACAGTTACTTTAACAAATAGTAAATGAAGCTATTGGATCACAGAATAATCTGAGGTGGAAGGGACCTGTGAGGATCATTGACCCCACACAGGAAAACACAAAAGTTAAACCGTGTGTCCTGACAAGGACCACAAAGATGATCACATGGTTGGAGGTCCTCTCCTATAAAGACAAGGATAAGAGAGTTGGGACAGTTTATCCTGGAGAAAAGAAGGATCCAGGGAGACTTAATAGCAGCTTGTGGGGGGGGATAGGTGTGGCTTGGGTGTTGGACCTAGATGACCTTTAGGGCCTCTACCAACACGAACCATTCTATGATTCTATGAGCTAAGAGCATTGTCCAAATTCTTCTTGAGCACCAACAGGCTTGGGGCCACGACCACTTTCCTGGGAAGCTTGTTCTAGCACTTGACCACCCTCTCAGTGGTGGTCCCAGACAGAGCCATAAGCCATTCCCTTACATCCTCTCACTGGACACCAGAGAGAAAAAACCAAACATATCCACTGCCTTCCCTTCATTCACTAGATGGATAAACTTATCATAAAACTATAGTAGATTAATAAGGCATGATTTTCACTTCATGAAGCCATGTTGTCTTTGATCAATGACTGCATTATCTTCCAATGCTTTTCAAGAACTCCCAGAATAATTCTATACATAATTTTACCAAACACAGAAGTGAATCTGAAAGTCTTATAATTACCAGAGTCTTCCTTCTTGTCCTTGAAACTGGAAAAAATATTTTCTGGCTTTCATTTGAATGGGAACCCTCCAGATTTCCAAAACAATACTTCCAACTCCAGAACCTCCTATCTGTTGTGTATGTGCATTTGGGAAGGCAAGGTAGATGCCCAGAGACAGCAAAGTGTGGTTCTACCAGTCAGTTATCATCTCAGAATTCTGGATACTCCTCAACATGTTTCACTTTTTTCTTCTATCTGGGCACATCTCTCAGTCATTCTTTCTCCTGTCCTCAGACACAAGTGGAAACCTCAGCACACTCTGCATCCAGAAACCTGGACAGCTGCTTCCCTTGGGAGCTTTGTTTGGGTAGCTGCACCGGGCGCGAGTACCACAGGAGGCACAGAAGACATGACATTCTATTGTGTGGTCACTGTTATTAGAACTTCCTATGGGGAGATTATGGCTGAGGGCAAGACTCCGGGATCAGGCCATCTGCTTGGTGAGGCCACAGATGCCCAGCATCTTTGATGTCCTTCAGCAGATTATCATCCTTGCTGCTGCCTGGTCTCTCCACACACACAGCCCGAGGGTGTCAGGGGTTTAGAAACCCCCTCAGACACTCCCCTCCAAGGTACATCATAAGCCTCACTTGGTAATTGCTGCTGCTAATCTGGGCTTGCTATGGTTTGACCTGTGATACAGGCTTGATGTTTGACTTCTTAAAGAGTCTATCATCAGGATTTGTTCATCTTCTAGTGATGAGGCTGCATCAGAGGACACTATTAGTAGGTAATGGAAGTAATAAACCCAACCAGATAAACAAAGAATAAAAAACCCCAAGCAACCAAACAAACCATAACAAGACCTTTTTTCATGCCCTGGTAGCTGAGGCATTTTCATGGTTTAACCCCAGCCAACAGCCAGGCCCCATGCAACTGCTTGCTCTCTCCCCCAGCAATGGGATAGGGGAGAGAACCAGAAAGCTAAAAGCTAGAAAATTCATAGGCTGACATAAAGAGAGTTCAGTAGGGAAAGCAAAAGCCTCACACACAAGCCAAGTGAAACAAGGAATTCACTCACTGCTTCCCATGGGCAGGCAGGCAGGTATTCAGCCATCTCCAGGACAGCATGGCCCCATCACACAGAATGGTGACTTGGGAAGACAAACACTATCACTCTTCCTTCTTTCCCCCATCTTTTTATACTGAGCATGATGTCATATGGTCTGGAATACCCCTTGGTCAGTTTGGGTTACCTGTCCTGGCTGTGTCTCCTCCCAGCCTCCCATGCATCCCCAAATTCTTTGCAAGCATATCAGTGTTGGGGTGCATGTTTCATCTGTTTTTATGTTAAATCCACTGTTTCTTGTATGGTTCATCCTCACTCCCCCCCTGAAGATAAAATGGTTTTTTCCCTCTCCTCCCCTCAACCTACCCACTCCCCTAATAAAGTCATATCCTGTCCCTGAACCCCTATCCATCACCCAAACCCCTCCTCTATTTCTAGAAGGTTCCCTATCAATCCTCCAAACCCTGCCCTTAAGCCCTGTCAATCCCTCAAGATCCACTCCCTTTGTTCCAGAGAATTCTATCTTCTTCGACGCCCCATTTATCTGTTATTATATCAATCATCTAATTGTAACCCCATTGGTTATTGTATCTCACGTCCCCCCCCCTTGCTCCGTTCCTATTGGTGGTGTCTGGACTCTGCCACCTGTTACCACCCCCCTTTAAAGGCTGTTACACCCTTTGTTCTTCGGTTCAGTCACTCCGGTCCACTCCGGTTCGGTCGCTCCCGGTCCAGTCCGTCCGGGTTCGGTCCCGCCGGTCCCTGGGTTTAGGAAATAAACCGCTGATTCCTGAACGTCGCCGGGGTGTCTGGACTCTCCTTCTCCCCTTTGCTCTCGAGCCTCGCAGCTTCCCTGGATTCTCGCCTGGAGCCGTTCGGCTCCGAATCCGCCTGCGCCCCTCGATCCGTCGGGCAAGGGCGGACCGTTAAAATACGGCGTGCTCCATTTTTCGAGCTAGCCAGGGACACCGCCCGCAGTGGCAGATAGCGGGACCCGCCGCATATCAGTACAAAAAGCAGAAAAGTCCTTGGCTCTGTGTAAGCCCTGCTTGGCAATAAAAAAAAAAAAAAAATTATCATCAACCCTCTGTTCAGCACGAAACCAAAACAGAGTCCCATACAGCCAATGTGAAGAAAATTAACTCTACCTCAGCCAAAACCAGCAGAGACACCTTTCCAGTATGCGGAAGATATAGGTTCAAACTTCCTCAAGATAAGAAAAAATCTAGCATCCAATTCACTTCCATTAATCTATTATCTACAAAGTAGTCACAAGCTTGACTGTAGCCCTAAATGCATCTAACATCTGTCTCTGCAGAATAGTTATGTGTGAATACAGTTAGATATTCAAGGAACTTTCTAGCTAAATAAGAATATGTCCAGTGAAATTAGAGGAATACTGGGAGGTCTTGAAAATAAGACAGACCAAATCATTATTTGGACTCAGTCGTCTAAAACCCACACTAAATTGGACGGGGTTTAGCAGTTTGAAACCTTGAGCTATTAAATGATTGAATTACTAGATGTCAGAAACACTGGCAGCTGGCCAAATTGAAAAATATGATGATAACTAGCTTTGTTCCACTTTTAACAGCTCATTACAGCATGAGAAATGAAACTGCCATATTATTCCCTTTCACAGATGGTATGCACAGGTTGAAATTAGTATTTATTAAAGCAATATCATTCCTTTTATCCATACTTTCCTTTTATCTTATGGAAAGAGACAGGTGATTGACAATTTTTTAAAGAAAATGGCCTAAGCCTTCTCACCTTCTTTAAATGGCTATATTCATAAAATAAAATTCATACTTAAAGGTGATATTTTAAAAATGTTTCTTAGAACAAAGAAGGAAAAAACCCAAAGATTGTCATTTTTAGGTAATTTCAGTTTGAAAATAGTTGAAAGAGGCTGTCGTATTATACAAATCATAGGACTGATGCTGAACAGTTAGAGACCAACCATGTAATTTCCTGAAAATAGTTCTTAAAGGATGTGCTGTCAATCAATGTTCTAATTTCTTTATTTTACAAAAAATTCGGATTATGACTCATACTTTTTCTCCTGATCTGCTAGTTATTCCTTTCGAAGGAAAAGTGAGTTTGTACCAGATTCCTTGTTCCTCCTACCTTCAAAAGGATATGGAGGATATTCTGTAAAAAGAGAGTAAAGGATGTTTGCAAATCAGGGAAATTTATATATGCTCATGAATTCCCTTCTGCTTTTTTTATTTTGTCCCCTCTCTTTTTCTTATTTTGTCAGATGATATTGCATAATTTCACTGTAGTTTAGCCCAACTGTAGATTGAAAGTTTGTCTTACAGAAACCAGCATCATAGGCAAACACATTGAAAGGCAATTTCCACTTCATTTGCTTTTGCAGTAGCACTTCATCCCATGCGTTGTTCCTTTGGGTTGGATTCTGGCCAGCTAGCTTTGGCCTCAGACCAGTTCAGCATCTATTCAATCCTGTTCACCTAAATTTAGAGGAGAAGAACAATTGATAGAATGAAGGCTTCCAGAGAAAGAATTGCTGTAACTTAAGATAGACAAAATGCTGGAGGAGAGAATTCGTCTGCACCAATTCTGAACCTCTGAAATGTGGATGTGTAATCCGAGCTAGCATATAAAATCTGTGTTGCTAGTGGAGAGAAAAAGTGCAACTGCAGTGCATAAAAATAGGTGCCGACTGTCTCTTGAGGTTCTATGACATATATTGGCCTCAAAGTTTTTACTTCAACAGGGTGCAGATCTCATCTAAGTGCTGTGCCATACAACTTAGTCCTATTCAGGTGTATTGCATAGCCTAAAGAATCACAAACCACTTATGTGTGAGCAGCTGAGTCCCTTCTGAGCAGACCAGCTGGTTTACACTCCAAATCTGCTTTTGATCCAACAACAAAGATTCTTACCCACAGATGCATTTCTAGATATAAAATATAAATATATATATGTCTTATGCCCATAGCCTATGTATACATTGTATCTATTTTATGTAGAATATTATGTTATAGGTAAAATATATTATGGACAGACAAAATGAAATATATAATACTGTAGACAAAATAGGTAGATGTTAAAAGGCATTCACTGAACATCGTGATTAAGGTATTTCCTTGGGCTTACATGACAAGATTTTGGTAACAGGGGAGCTTTATGAGAAGAGATCAGGAACTGTCCCCTTGTCACAGCCTCTTCCATCTGACTCCAAAACAGACTGGCTACTGGCCAAAGGTGAACCAACTGATGATACTAGTGGCGCCCCTGCAATAACATAATCAAGAAAGTGTAAAATACTCTGTGCAGAAGCTGTGAGAAAGTTGAATGTGAAAATATGAGAGAAACAGCCCCTTCAGACACCAAGGCCAGTGAAGGCAGGGGGGGAGATGTTCCAGGTAAGAAAAGCAAAGATTCTTCTGCAGCCCGTGGAGAAGACCATGGTGACATAAATTGTCCCTCAGCAGCCCATGAGGACTGGGATGGAGCAGATATCCACCTACAGCCCATGTAGGACTCCATACTGGAGCAGGTGGATGCACACTGAAGTAAACTGCAACCCTTGGAGAGGTGATGCCAGAGCAGGCTCCTTAGGGAAGAAGATAGAAGAGTTAGGTGTGAAGTGGAGCATGGGAAGAAGGAAAGGGTAGAAGGAAGGTAGTTTTAGATTTGTTTTATTTTTCACTATCCTATTCTATTAAAATTAATTGTCAATAAGTTAGATTCATTTCCCCAGGTGAAAGATGATTTTGCCCATGACAGCAATTGGTGAGTGATCTCCATGTTGCTTTTAATCACATTTTTTCAATGTGTCTTGATGAGAATAGGGAATGATGACGAGTCTTAGTGGGCACCTGGCAGGCAGCAAAGGACAATCCCCCACATTTTTTTTCCAAATTAAAAATTTGTTTTATCTGAGATGGAGTTCAAATCTAACTTACTGTGAAGTTCAAATCTGGCTTACTATTACATGGACTGATATATATAATCATTCTTAACATGTGATGTTAATTCTGTAATAACTTTGTTATCAGACAAAAAAAGTCCCCAGATAAAGTAAACTAAATGTTCCTCCTTTAATAGTTCAGCTTTTTTTTTTTTTTTTCAGGGCTGGAAGAAAGTAGAGAATATTTTTTATTGTAAATTTTAGAAATTATACATAGACAACATGAGATTAGTATCTGAGCTACACTTAAGGCCACAAGTTAAATGGCATGAATTCATGAATTTCTCATGAATTAATGCAAACTCTGTTATAAACAGGATGAAAACAATCAGCATAGCTGAAGCATAAAGCTTCTGGTTTTGAAGATAATAATAGTTCACAGCTGTATAGTTCAGTTCTTTTATTCATGAAGATTGGTCCTGTTGAAATGGAATTGTTATCTTAAATTGCAGAGGGGCATTTAGTCTGCTGTACTTTCAAGGACCTCTGGTTTTGAGACTGATATTTTCTCCTCTCAACAGAGGCTGATTTTTTCTCCTCTCCTCTGACAGGTGCTGGGATCAATTGATCTCCAGACTGGTGGCAAAAATGCTGCAGGGATGCCTGGACCCAGTGCCATCCACAGTGCTCTGGGGAGTCTGTCTCCTGGAAGGGCCCCTTAGAACTGCATTACGACCTGTCTCTGGCCTCAGCTCTGGACCCATCTCTATTCCACTTGTCATAGCTTATAGTGTAAGATAGGCCCCAAAAAATATTCTTTTACCATTTTCATGAGCTGCTGAGACCAGGTGGGGTGGTGCTCCCTGCCTCTTCCCTCTGGACTATTTTCTGTAAATGGGCCCATCAATGCCTTCCTGCATGACTCAGACAACTGGCTCCCGGATAATCTCCTGTTAATGGCCCATCAAGGCCCTGCCCTATGACTCACCATCCCATTGTGAGATGCTCCGCCCCGGGAGAAGGACCCAAGCATTCCCACCAGAATAAAGTCTGGGGTTTTGGAGCAGCAAGGCAGAGCTTTTTTCCCACTGGACTCCCAGAGGAACAGCACCACCACTGGATTCCCAGAGGACAAGAGCTCCCTAACCACCACCGGACCTCCAGAGAAGGACCAGATCTTTCTGCAGGATCATCCTCTTCAACAGGACTACTTCAAGGAGAACTGCAGCTGTCATCAAACCGGACTGCTACCCCCACCCTGCCTGGCAGGGTGCCAGGTCGTACCCTGGCTGCCAGCTTAAACCAGTGTTTTTTGTATTATTGTTTTGTTATATATATATATTTATATATATTTTAGTAAGAGAACTGTTATTGCTATACCCCATATCTTTGCCTGAAAGCCCCTTAATTTCAAAATTATAAAAATTTAGAGGGAGGGGAGTTGCATTTTTCCATTCCAAGGCAGGCTGCTGCCTTCCTTAAGCAGACACCTGTCTTTTCAAACTTAGACACACTCTACCAACAGGCCACCCCAGCCTCACCTGGGCCCTGGTTCATCCCTGTACTCAGGTGCTGTGGGACTTCACCCTGGTCAGTGAAGACAATTCCTGTGCTGGAATTGCCCATCATATTATGCCCCTCAGTGCAAGCCTTGCATTGCACCACTTGACGAAAGAAAAGAAAGAAATACGAATCTTTGTGATGTGTTAGGAAGAATCAAGTCTAAAGCCAGGCAAAAAGATGTCAGTTCATGCTGAAGAATTTTGGGGTTTTACAGAGCAGTGTACACGTTCCCTGTGGAAAAATGACTCAAGATAGTAGAAATATGTTAAATAAATAACTATATGAATGTAGTTAATTTTTCAGGCAGGTGTTATGTGTTAGTTGAAATGCATACAGATTATTGTACTGTATTGTATTCTCCCTGCAGCAAGATAAGGTGAACCAAGGTGACTAGGTTACATCCTCTGTTGTGTCCTGACACAAGAAACTAACTCTTGAGAGTAGGGTGGCTTACTCAGAGGAACTCAAGAAATAATAGAGGGATATCAGCAATGCTTCAAAAGATACGTTTGAACAGACCACCATTTAGAACAACATCAGTGTTACTGAGAAAGGAGCAAAGGGGATGCAAAAATCATAACGAAATGTTCAGAGAACAGAACAGCCTTGTCTTCAGACTAATACACTCAACTTCATGTAAAAAGGGCTTAAAGGAAAGTCTCTTCAAAGACAAGAAATTGTCTTCAAATGTTCTCCTTTGTGAGGAGAAAGTGGCAACATATGCCTTTGCACTGGTGATACCTGCCAAAAGACAGAAACGTTTTTGATTTGGTCATCAAGCTTATACATAATTAGGTTTGAAATGCAAGCAAGCTACATCAACCACATTCAAACGTGAACAGCTTTTAGTAACACCTGAACATTCTGACAGTAAATAACTGAGATGCGTTTTGTGATGCCTAGTTTTCAGTTAATGACTTCATAGTAATAACAATAGAAACTGTTGAAAAAATATATCTGTAGGATACTGGGTGCAAAATATATGCTGGCTAGAGCTTCCTTTGGTTGATGACAGAATATTTTTATTTATAAAAATAAACTCAGGGATATTCCATATGTCAATGACACTGAAATTCATTTGCTGATTAGGAAAAAGGTAATACTAGCACCATTTTATGAATTAGTCGATGAGAATTGCAACACAAATTGTGACATATTGAATCTGAATGAAATCGTCAATGCCACAGAGAAAAAAAACACAGATGTTGATGACCATCATGTTAAAATGACTAACTACAAACTAGGAAGGGAAAATTAGGCTGAATTTTTAGACAGTTCAGGAATGCAGCAGATAGATAACTGAAAATGCAAATACATGTTTCTGCCTGTGTTGTGTGTGCCTGTTTGGACCTGGTCCTGGTCAGTGCCACAGATTTATAATATTACTGTCCAAATCTGATCCACAGTAGCAGCTACAATGTACTTAGATCCAAGGCCTTGCCAGGACTACCAAAAGCCAGAAACCCTTATGTCTGTTGTATCTAATTTTAAAGAAAAAAGTGTGAGTTACATGCAAATTATGAAGCCCACAAAGAAAATGATAAAGAAAGTGTAGGAAAGGGTAAAACATTTTCAAATGTCAGGAGATTTCAAAAGATACTCTACTGGAGGTTCAAAAATGATTTATACTACTTCAGGATAAAGTCTAAAAAATAAGTTGAAGAAAACATTCTTGCTAAATAGCAGGGAAGGAAAGTTAATAAATTCAAGTTTAAAAAAAGAAAATCATAAAAGTTCTTAAAACCTGACAGGTTAAATTTGAAAACACAGTAAGTCAGTACAAAAAGAAGTGTTTAGAAAATACTAGAAGAATGCATAAAATAATAACGGTAAGTCATTCTTCAAGTAGATCGGGTGAACAAAGCTTGATGGGAACTTTATAAGGTCAGTAGATGATCAAAACCTGAGATAAGTGTTCAGAGAAGATAATGTCAGAGCTGGAAGGTATAAGGATTTCTCTTCCATCTTTACTGACAATGAACAAGACTTAGAAAGTTTCACCACTTTGGCAAGCTTTTTTTCCTTTTTCTTTTTTATGTTGGGGGAGAAGAACTGCATCAAATGTTTTTCTGGTCAGTAAATTATCAGGAAAAGCAAAGTGAAAAGAAGCAGCTTTCTGTAAACATTTAGTATCTACTCCAAATCCTATAGGAAATGAAGGTTAAATACCTGAATAATTAATTGCATTTTACAGTAGGTTATGTGATAAAAACTCATCTGCACGCCCATAAAAGAAGCATGGAGAAAAAATGGCAGATGGAAGAGCTGAAATAATTCATTGCTCTGGCTACTTCTAAGCTAATTACAGAAGCCATCAGCCTATTGAAGACCAATATTAATAAGCCCAGATCGGTATAGGGAAACAAAGGCAGATGGGAACCCAAATTCCCCACACTCCCAGGGGAAGGAGGAAATCAAGAGCAGTGCTGCAGAGAAGGACTTAATGATACTGCTGGATGAAAAATTGGACATTATGCTGTAATGTGGACTTCCAGCCCAGAAAGGCAACCACCCTGGGCATCATAAAAAGCAGTGTGACAAGCAGGTTGAGGGAGGTGATTCTACCCCTCTACTCCTCTCCTGTGAGATCCCACTTGGAATATTGCATCCAGCATTGGGACTTCCAACAAAAGAAGGACATGGACATATTGGAGTAGGTCAAGAGGAGGGCCACAGAAGTGATCAGGAGGCTGGAAAAAATTGCCTATGAGGAAAGGCTGACAGAACTGGGGGGTTTTTTAGCCTAGAGAAGAAAGTTCTCTGAGGAGACCTCACTGAAGGCTAACTGAAGCCCTTCAATACTTAAAGGGCACTTATAAGATAAAAGAAGGAAGGCTTTTTACCTGTAGTCACAGGATAAGGGGTAATTGCTTTAAAATGAATATGGTTGAACTTGGCATGAGAAATAAATTGTTTATAATGAAGGTGATGAAATACTGGAACAGGTCACCCGGTGAAGTTATGGATCCCACATCACTGGAATTGTTTGAGGTCAGTTTTTAGGGGGTTCTGAGTAATCTCACAGTGCAAGTTGTCCCTGCTTTTGGTTCGGAGTTTGCACTACATGATCTTTCAAGGTTGTCTGCAACCCAAACAATGACTCTATGATCCTATGATTCTTGTGTCTGACTGTTCAGCAAACCTCCAAAAATTACAAAAACTGGTAAATACTGAAGTACAAAACAAAGCTGCTATTGAAGTAGCACATATGAAACCAAGTATGAAGAACTGCAGGATAATTTCAGAATACCAACTAGGTACTAAAAGAATAGCAGATGAAAGTAAATTAAGATAAGTGTAAAGTGATGTAAAAAATCCCATATTTTTATGAACAGTCATTGGTTCTAATTGGATTATTTCATGCTAAATGAGGTCTTGACATTATAATTGTTAGTTGTATACCAAATATAAGTACTGTAGATCTTGAAAGATTCACATGATAGGAATTATTAGAAAATAATTACAGAAGATAAAAAGAAGGAGTTTTATGTTATTTTAATGTCTGTAGCAGAACTGAAGATCTAAGTCTACTGAAGTATGAAAAGGGTGATGATGCAAAATATCTTCCATATGAAAAATGAGTAAGATCATGTTTAAATGTAAAGTTATATTTAATCTGGAAAAGATCTAAAGGGAGTGCGTAGATGAGGGAGGAACTTCAGGAATTTCAGAAAATTAGTGGCATGGCTATTGTGTTTTAAAGTGTGATGGTTTATTAAGTTTTCTGTTACAAGAGCTGCAAGGTTTCCAGTGAAACTAGAACTCTGATCCTTAAAAAAGACAAACAGAACCATAAGCTAGGAAGATGAGATAAACTAAAAAACATAGAACAGGTGATATATATCTATCAAAATAACTGAAGTTAAAATTAGACTCTCACAGAAAAATGGTGTAGATGTCAAAAAGGATTTTTTTTTTATAATTAGAACATTGAACCCTGATTAAAACCAGTAAATGTAACATAATTCATTGTTCTTTATCAACACCATAGGTTATCCATAATGAAAATATTTGCTGGTGCTGTTAAGCAGATAGCTCAGAAGAAAGTTTACCCTCCAGAAGCCTAGGCATTCTAGATAGAAATCTGTCTTTAGGTAAAAGAGAGAGAAGAGAGACACTTCTAATGGATTTCTCCTAATCTAAGAAAGATACACACTACAGGTAAGTTAGACTCTGTCTTAGATGAATAGCTTTACAACAGCTAAAGATGGCCTAAACTAATATATATCTAAGTAGCTGAAAGTTACTGAATACTCCAATTTCTTTTAATAATAAGATGTAAACTGTAAAACCACTTTTGTGTTTTGAGAATCTTGTCTACTTTTAATTTTACAAGATAAGAATCATTTCAATGGAAAACAGATGTCGCAAAAAATGATTTGGTTAATGAGTTGCCCTATGAAAGTCAAAACCATAAAATCTCGAGTTTCTTTTACAAGATACCAAATGATATTAAATTGCACAACTCAATAATTCCTATTGAGAAAACAATAAATTGAAATTGTATCTGCATTTTTTTTTCCATGTATGAAAACAATAACAACATAGACTGGGGCCTCTATGCAGTCCTGAAATATAATTCTGTTCAGACTTTGAAACTGATTTCACTGAATTTGGACATTTAATTGCCAGCTTGTTAGTTACTACCTTAAGGCAGAGGCTGTCTATTAAGTAGTGAAGACAGTGAAGGAAACAGCAGTTTTTTAGTTGTTACTTAACCTGAGCAGTGTTATTACTTAACAGGCTGTGAAAAAATAACAATGCCTTAAGTAGAATTAATTGGAACATCTTCTTTCCCTTGGGCTCATATTAATGCCACCAAGCAACTTCTGAATTAGTAAAAAGTAATCTTTTTATTCAAAACACAATATAAATGCATAATCTTACTTCATTAGATTTATATTATGAATTCATATATTAATATCTATTAATATGAATGTTAATTTGTCAGCATCTGTGTGTGTGTATTGCATATGTGAGTGTACAGGAATTAAAAGAATTTACTGGTTCACAGCATCACAGAATGGGTCGGGTTGAAAGGAACCAAAATGTGTCAATTTGGCCCAATCTGCCTGCTCAAGCAGGGCTGTCCCAGAGCACATTGCACAGGATTGTATCCAGTGAGGGAGACTCCACAGCCTTTCTAGAAAATCCATTCTGGTGGGTGGTCACTCACACAGTAAATAAGTTCTTCCTCGTGTTCAGGTGGAACTTTGTATACATCGGTTTCTGCCCATTGCTTCTTGTCCTATTGCTTGGCACCAGTGAGAAGAATCTGGCTCCATCCTCTTCAGCTGGAACATATCTGACCAGTTCAGGGGTATAATAGAGGGAATTCGGCAGAAGAGATTTTCTGCCTATCATAGGTTCCCTGTATATGTTTGTGCGTGTATTCAGTATTATCAATCTGCATATCAAAGTCATGGTTTCACCCAGTCAACAACTCAGCCCCACACAGTTCCTTTTTCACTCTACTGCAGCGGTGTAGGGAAGAGAATCTGGAGTGTATAAATGCAAACACTCATGGATTGAGAGAAAAACAATTTGATAAAGCAAAAGCCATGTATCCAAGAAAAAGAAAATAAGAAATTCACTCACTACTGCCCATTGGCAGGTGGATATTCAGCCTTCCTGAGGAAAGATTGGTTTTACCATGAGTTAACAGCTGCTTGGATACACAAATATCATAACTACAAATGTTAGCCCCTTTCTTTTTCTTTCCCCTAAGTTTTATTGCTGAGCATGACATCATATGGTATGGGATCTCTTTGATCAGCTGGGATCAGTTATCCCAACTGTGTTCCCTCCTTGTGCAGCCCCAGCCTACTCAAGGATGAACTGAGAAGCAGAAAAAGCCCTAACTCTGTGTAAGCACTGTTCAGCAGTAGTTAAAACACTCTTTTGGTAACAAATTGTAAACATTGCACCATACAGGACTCTATGAAGAAAATTACCTCAGCCAAGACCAGTGCAGAAGTGACAGGATGTACCTTCAATACACCTTCAAGAGACCAGACCTGTTGACACTAGATGGGGCACACTTGGCCAGATGGGGTAAAAGTGTTATAGGAAGCAAGCTGGCTGCACATATTAGCAAAATTTTAAACTATATCTGGCAGGGGAAAGGAGTGACAGAGAAGAACCAGGAAACATCAACACTTTAGGAAGTAGCAGGGAAATAGCTGCAAATTGTCCCAAAGGAATTAGGGAGTGCTGGTCCCAAAAGCTGCAGAGGTCAATAGCCCAGCTGAAGTGCTCCAAATGCACGCACGCTGCGTGGGAAATAGGCAGGAGAAGGTGGAAACCATGGTGCGATTAGAAAACTGTGACCTAACTGCTATTACAGAAACATAGTGGGAGGGATGGGTCACACAGCTGGAATACTGCAAGTGAGGGCTGTAAGTTTTTCAGAAGAGATTGTCTGGGAAGGAGGGGTAGATGTGTTTCACTCCATGTTAAAGTAGGAATAGACTGTGAAGAGCTGCTGCTAAGAAACAGTCACAGAAAGGCTGAGAGCCTGTGGGTAAAAATCAGGGACTAAACCAATAAAGGACACCTTGTGGCTGAAGTCTACTACAGGCCACCTGATCAGGGGACGCTTGATGAGGCCTTCTTGCTTCAGGTGCAGTACAAACTGAAAGAGGAAATTGAAGCTAGATATTGGGAAGAAATTCCTTACTGTAAGTGTGGTGAGATACTAGGACAGGTTGCCCAGGGAAGTTGTGGACGCCCCAGCCCTGGTGGTGTTCAAAGCCAGGGTGGATAAGGCCTTGAGCAATTTGGTCTAGTGTCCCTGGTCATGGTAGGGACATTGGGACAAGGTGATCTTCAAGGTCCCTTCCAACCCTTAACATTTTATGATTCTATGATTCTGTTTGTTATTTTGGAAGGAGAAGGTAATTTCCTTTAAGAAATTATGAAACTAATTCCTATTTTTATATTTTGTACCTAGTTGGATTTTGGAAGTAATTTATCTTTCTCAAGCAATAGGAGAAATAAGAGACAGAGTTGAAGTGATCATCTGGTTTATCCGTAGAGCCCATCTGTACAACTTCCTCCTGAGGCTGAAGGTAATTGTATGGGAATGTTTGAATTCCGTTGCAATCAATTCCAAACATATGGAAGAAAGTCTTAATTTGAGCTTTGTTTATTTTTTGTTTAACCTACAGGTCATTTGTTATCATTTGGAACTTAGAAATAAATAAATGCCAATTGATCCACCATCCACTGGGTCCCAACAGGCAGTCTGTCTGGAGACAGGATTTTCCACCAGGATAAATTTTTCTCAAGTGCTTGAAGGAAAGCAGTAGAGAAAGGTTATGAAAGAGATTCAGTGATGCCTTGCATCTGGGCTTAAAATTCTTCGGGTGGAATTCCTACAGCACTTTGCTTACAGCTTTCCTTAACCACTCACATTTCATGTACTAAAAATGCCATGTGATCAAGGCAGAAATGCAAAATCCTAACACGAATAAGAGAGTGCTGGTTGAGTGCATGTACCCAGTAAAGATCTCGGATAAACATGTTCTGTCCTAAACTGCATATATTGTTCATAATTGTACAATAAAGAATAACTCCGTCATAATATTTACTTACTGGCCTAAAACACCCTTTCAGTAAAAACTTCATTTTCCTTGAAAAATATACATAGTTTGCCTATTTTCTTGGAGAAAAGAGTTGGATTAAATGCTGAATGTACTGAATAGATAGCAATAAACTTTTTTTATAATTTTAGTTTTAGGTATTTTTAACAAAATCTGCACATATTGGTGAGTTGCAGTAAAGAGTGGAAGGAAAGCAGAAGGGGGAGTAGTTCATAAGTTGAGACTTTTGTTCTAAGGACTACCAGCAGATCTGTGGAGCAGGTTTGCAGGTGTGTAAAGCAGGATCTTATTTATGAAAGCTCTAGTTGTTTATACTCTAGAATATTTGGTATTTCCAGAAGACATGAGCGACAGCCAAAACTGCACTGATAGAGTAAGAGCGCATTTTTAAAAAACATTATTCCTTTATTTTGGAGCTTTTCTGGTAAAAGGAAAAGACTAATATCCTAGCATCCCTTTTTTTTTTTTTTTTTTGCATGACCTTACAGAAAAATATTTCTTTTCTGAATCCTGGATCTTGCTGTGCTTTTGAATTCTAAACTTTAAAACAAACTAACAAAATAAATAATATAAACAATCCTACTGATATGTTTCAGTCAAAGACTTAAGGACTTCTTTTTTATCAGCATTGGAAGAGAAATTCCCAAGAAATACACTTTATTGACAAAGAAGTCCAATCAGATATACCAAAAAAGAGAAATTGATAGCTTCAATACCTTTCAAAAAACAAACTCAACATAGCAGCAACTGTGTTCCACAAGTGAAAAAAACTAATTAAAAATAGGTTAATATTGTCTGTTATATATCATCAAGGACGGAAGACAGACTAGGAGACCACAATGAATTCATATGAAGTGGTTTCTGCATACTGGAAAGAAATATTTGCATTTATTACAATATGTTGTCAGATATTCTGAACTGTAAACACAGTGGTATAGAAGAGATTGTCCAGACAAATTTCTGCAGCCTCTTCAAGAGCGAATATATCATAGTTTTAAAAATTATTACTTGTAATGTACTATGTGATCTTGATGACCTATATTGGTTTAAGAGGTTTTATTGGTATGTGTTCAGGTTAAATATGGTTACTTTTTTACATTTCTACTCAGCACTAGATGGCACTCTGAATTTGAACTGTAACATTTTTTTCTTTTCTCCTTATAATACAGGGAACGTGTTACCTTCATTCTATAAGCAAAATCCGTCATACAGATTAATCAAATAATTTCACTTTTTCCTAGTGCAGTAGTAGGAAGTCTCCTAAGGCCTATTACCATGCTATCAAGTAATAAAGAACATAAAAGAAATAATCAGTCAACTTATAATATATTGAGATACTCCCACTGAATTTCAAAAGCTTCTTTAATCTAAAAAAGAAAATGATTTTATGCTATTAAATGCTTATTACAATATTCTATGGTGCTTAATGTACAAAATTTAAAATCTTTAGGATTTAAATTTAAATGTAACCACTAGCTTGTGCTGTAAAATAGTGAGAAATCTGTAGAATTCTCAGTGCTGCATATCTGTAATTCAGGTTCAACACACTAAGTCATCTTTATACCTACAATCTATTAAACATGGGATTCAGAGGCATGATTTACATAAAGATAATGAAATGTTCATAATAATTATAAAAAGTAGATAAAGAATATCATAAACTCTTTAAACTTACTACATTTTATAAAAGATCATCTCTCTTTGTCTTGTATTTCTTATCAGGAGAAAATAATTAATTTTTTTTCCTGGATATGTTACTATAGGTCTAACTATTATGTTTACTGCTGCTAATTTTGTAAAAGAATATCTATTTTTCAGACACTTACCTTTTGGTATATGCATTTATCTCTGTGTACTGTTGTGGGCTTTTCAAATAAATGAAATAATTTAAAGTAGAATTTTAAAAGACAAATAATTTCAAATGAAAAGTTTCATATAAAATTTCGTTTTTTGAATACCATGAATAAAGCTTTTAAGGACCACGAAGAGCAGTGCATATCTCAGAGTTAAAACATAAGAAGAATACATAGTAAGGCAGAAGATTCAACTGTCAGAATTAGAGTAAAATAAACTTTGAAACCCCTATGCTGTTTTTAGAACAGTTATTATGCCCCACGATTATTATGAGCTATTAACTCAGCTTCTACTCACAATTACTTATTTTGGTCTTTCAGCATTCATGAATGCTGAAAGGACATGTAGTTTCCAAGCACCAACAGGATTGTACTATTATTATGCTTCTGTTTCATTCTGTATATAGATTACTGATCCTAGTATAACCTGACATGCACTCTGCTATCTGCTACTTGTTGCTAAATTAAGATCTTACATTATCGGTATATTTTATGTTAGTCTAAGACTACCGTTCAGAATATAATATCCAACAGATTACATTCTAAATCTAGTACATCAGTTTAAATACCTCAAAAGCAAAGCTAAATGAAATCTGAGACAATTAGCGGCCAACATCCATTAGTTATTTCTTTATATTAGGATCACAAGACTTTTCCCATAAGACATGGAAAAACACCCTGTTGTTAAATATCAGAATATGTATTTATATCTATATGATCATAGAGTGGTTTGGGTTTGAAGGGAACCTTNGTCAATATGGTCATAGAGTGGTTTGGGTTTGAAGGGAACCTTTAAAGATCATCTAGTCCAATTCCCTGGCCATGGGCAGGGATATCTTTTGCTAGGTCAGTTTTGTTAAAGCTCCATCCTGTCTGCTTTTGAACACTGTCAAGGACTGGGCACCCACAATGTCACTGGGAAACCAGATCCTATTTCTCTCTACCCTTATTGTAAAAAACTTCTTCCTTATGTCCAATCTGAACCTACTTTTTTTCAGTTTAAAATCACTGCCCATTGTTCTGTCACTACATGTTCTTGCAAAAAGTCTGTCTGCATCATGCATATAAGGTCCCTCCAAGTATTGAAAGGCCAGTATCAAGCATCCCCAGCTGCTTGAAAAGAACTAATGCTAGTGGGTTGAGGGAGGTAATTCTGCACCTCTGTTTTAGTGAGACACCCACCTGGAGTACTGCTTCCAGTTGAAGGCCACCAGTACAAGAGAGATACAGACCTGTTAAAGCAGAAACAGAGCACAGGCACAGAAATGAACAGGTTGGATGGGGCTTTGGCAACCTGTTCTAGTGGAAGGTGTTCCTGATCATGGCTGAGGGGTTGGAACTGGATGATCTTTAGTGTCTCTTCCAACTCAAACCGTTCTATGATTCTGTGATTATTTTCTTTGCATCCCTTGACATATTTAGCTCTATCTTTGCCTTATCTGCCCTGATCCAATCCCTTCACATCCAGGCATCTTCCCAGAATACTTGATCCTGGTTCCACTGCCTGTGCATTTCCTTCTTACACCTTAGTCTGACTATCCTTACTCAGTCATGCTGGTCTCCTTCCTTCTGTGCCTGATTTCTTACACACAAAAATCAAGAAGTCTTGTGGCATAAGAAAAATGTCCCTAAAGAGCTCCTAGTCCAGTTCAGCTCTTTTGCCTCTGACAACAATTTCCCAGGGAATTCATCCAGTAATTCCTTAAGAAATTCCTGTTTGCTTTCCTAAAATTCAGGAGGCTGGTTCTCACCTGGATTAAGCAGAGGCACTCCAAGAGTCTCCTGGACCACTTACAGCTTACAGCAGCTGCGCTGCTTTTCCGGCAGGTGTCAGGGTGATTGAAGTCTCCCAGCAGGATCAGGGCCTGAGAGTCTGATGTTTCCTGTAGCTGAAGTAAGAATGCTTCATCTACAGGCTCCCCTTGGTTGGGTAGCCTGTAGTAAATATCAACCACAAGGCTTCCTTTACTGACTTAGCCCTTTGTTTTCACCCATTGTAGGGACATGAAGAGCACTGTTGCACCCATGATTTCTCCACCTGTTCATCGGTGTTTTACAAAGCCAGATCTGTGTAGTCAACCCATTTTCTGATAGAGGTGACAACCCACCTGCTCATATCCTTTATTGCCTGTCCCTTCTGAACAGTTTACAGCCATCAACTGCAGTGCTCCAGTTGTGTGAGTCATCTCACCATGTTTCAGCAATGGCAATTAGATGGTAGCTTTCTATCTCTGAAGTGGTTTCCAGATCCTCCTGTTTGTTACTAGGTAAATTGCATTCTTGTAGAGGCACTTCAGCTGGGCTGTCAACCTTGACACATTTTTAGAGAAGTAATGAGCATTATTTATTATTTTTAGATAACAAAAAAATATGAAGATATATCTGTTAGGCTATAAGAACATATACAGAACATATATTCAACACAGTGTAATAAAACTTAAGAGATAAATAGAAGAAATAAATAAAGGAATAAAAAAAGAGATAAATAAAAGAAAACTAAAGAGATAAATAAAATTTTGTACCAAAGAACTTATTTTTAGAGAATGATTACTGAAGAATATAAAATATGTTTGCAGACAATATATAAGCTTTGCATATAGATTATCAAAATTTAAATAAATTAATTTTTTAAATTTTTTTTTTCTTTTTCTTTTTTTTTATGCAGTCAGATCTTTGGCCGGTCTATATTCTGTTGTCAGCCAAGTTTCTGCCAATACTATATTTTGTCTTCTATGTGGAAAGCATCTATAGAAGCATAAGCTGTATAAAATGTCAAGCTATTTGTACCACTTACTGCTGCCAGTTAATGCTGCAACCCATATCTGTAATATTTAAATATGCTACTGTGCTATCCACCTAATGGAAGATTATAGAAAAATAGTCATAGGGGTATCTGACTGTTTTTCTGTCTGTTTCTACTCTCCTTCTGCCCCAGGGAACAGTTCAACTATACATCTAACCTGTTACAGTACTGAGTCAGGACCATGACTCCCTCTGCAGTAACACAGTTGTGAAAAGATATGGAAAAAGTATTGCTAAAGTGAGGTATTTCCTTTTCTCCATTTACTGCATAAGAGGTTTATGTCTTTTCATAAAACTCTTCAGTACTTACCAAGAAAAAGGCACTTTTTTGTTAAGACAGTAAGAAAAAAGAAGGTGCCAAGGTGTGTCAGATTTGTATGCTGGTCACTAGCTGACAGCTGAAAAAATGGAGTGCCTAAGGGACTGGAGAGTGTACCTTGCTGAGTTAGGAGACCCCAAAAATCTGATTTAAGTGTTCTAACAACCAGAATATCACACATCTTATAGTAAGTTGTGGTGAAGCTCTACTGCTTATGCCTCTGGCTATGTTTTGAGCTGAATTTAATATCAGTGTGAATTAAGTATTTTTTTACATCGAGCCCATAATGTCAAGACCCCCAAGTGTATTATAGATACTTTTCATACTTCTGTACTTATCGCTGAATTATATTAAAGTGTAGGCAATAAGCATCTGAGTACGTGTTTGCAAAAAGAAAACAACATGCCAGTTAAATGTGAGAATCTTTGGAACCTGGCAGCCTTGTTTGGTAGGTTGGCTGAATCATGTTCTTAACCCTATAGGTAAATTCCTCTCTACTCCGTTTTAGGAACACTATCAGCCAGTTTGAACAAACACAGGGTGTTTAAAGACTTGCTTTTAGCTATGTAAGAATTACCCTAGAATTCATAAATTGACATCTGATTTATGACATTCAGCAAGCACACTGCTAGTTTGCCTATCAGCTCAAACCTTGATTAGTTTCTGGGGCAAATTAAAGTGAATATTTTTGAGGAATACATTCAGTGCTGGTAGCTCAGGGTGCAGCTGCAGTTTGAGCTGCAGGTTGAGCCCTGAGGAGCCGGAGCCCAAGCCTCAGGCAAGAGGCCATGAACTGCTGAGCCTTTGCAGAACAGACGGCACAGGGACCTGTGCCCAGCCAGGTGACTGGACACTCAGAGACACGGCAGGAGTCGATGACCCCAGACTTTCTCACTGAGACTGTGAGAGTGTGGAAGCCCAGGGTTTCCTTTGGGGCCCCTCCTTGGAGACACCAGCTCAGGCTGTTACTTTATTTAGTTATTGTACCAAGGCTAAACTATTTGAAGGATAGGGACGTTTGAGACTCTGCTTTGGGAGACTTCTTGTCAAGCTGGTGAGGAAACCTGATCAGACTGTGTGTGAGGGGTTGCGTAGCTGTGGAGCTGTGGACCGGCTTCAGTCCCAGCTCAGGAGCTGCAAGAGTGACTGTCTGTGTGGATCCTGGATGTTTGGACAGGGAAGTTTCCTTAATAATATAAGCACGTTGTCATTTTTGGAGGAGGACATGGAGGATTTTTTTAATGTAACGTTTGTTCATATTTTGTATTGGGACCCTAAAAAACATGACCTAAAAAAAGATCCTATTTTTTTCTTAGGATGATCCTGAGGATTCGTTTTTATTCAGAGCTTACTATGCTTCTCAGCATGTCTGTTTACTTCAAACAACACATGCAGATGCAGCTGCAGCAGGTTTTGGTACCCAAATTAGTTCTTCATTATGATGGGCAGCCAAATCTAAAACCAAAATGGTTTAGAGGCCACTTGATTAATCTAATACATAGAAAATGCATAAGCTTCAAAATAACATCTTCCTTTTCTATTTATAACCTAATAGTGCCACAATAATTTATTCTTATATTTTTATCAGTCCAAGAAACTGCCTAGTTATGTGCTTTTTCATCATCACTGGTTTTATAGAAGTGATTGTTATGTACATTGAGTTAGCTAAGAGTTTTCAACAAAGTATCTTTTGATAGGCTGATGGACTGCCAAAACTTTAAATTAATGTCAGTGGACTCATTAAAAAAAAAAAAGTGCTATGGAAAAACACACAAAACTTATTGTAAAAAACAAAAAATTTCACGACCAGCATAAGGAAATAAATTGATTTTTCAGCCTAACTGATACAACTCAAATTCAACGAAAATAATGCAAACTAGTCTATCTATTCTGATGTAGTTAATTTATGGAAAAAATGAAAATTACTGTATTATACAGGCAATCCATTTGAAAATTAGAGAAAAATGAGGAGCTGATTGACTGAATATCAAACTTATATAAGTGATGTTTTAATTGCGTCTCCAGGAACCTGTTCCAATCAATATTACAGGACACGAAGTCCAATTTTTTTCTGTAACATGAGAGAAAATACTTGTTCCTTAGTTTGTAAAATATTAATTCACAGAGATGCATCTTGTTTAGCATTATTCCAGTTACAAGCAACAAACCAATTGAAAATCCAAAATTGTAGGGTAAGTTTTGTCAAAGTAAAAACAAAGAAATACCTCACTATTCTGAGAGAAGGAAGGAATAAAAGTAATTGAATGAAGAATTCAAAAAGCAGTACTGAACAGTCAGAAGAGAAAAAAAATGAGGTTCTGATAAAATGTAGCCCAATCAACTTTAATATCTACACAGATATTGAACAAACGATGCAATTTATTATATACGTTCAAAAGGGTAAAGATACAAAATTAATTTATCAAGACAAAAACATGGCAAAGAGCTTCTTGAATGATATAGATGAAAGTCCTACTTCTTCGAAAACAGTTATAAAGTTACTTATCAATGTCTTGTCATCGGATTGATAGAGCATTTCAACTAAAATCCTACAGAGCATGTATTGAGATGGTTTAACTAAATATTTTCTCTAACAAACTGAATGATGGAATAGAGAAAAGGTTTATGAAATGTGTGGATTACATCTCACTGACAGAGGAGAAAGCAATCAGAAAGAAGGATCAAAATTCAGAATTATAAATTTGGGGCATGGTCAATAAAAATAAAAATTTTTGGAAATTTTAAAATAGAAAAAAAAGAAAATTACTTCACTAAGGAGGAGAAAAAAAATACGGTTTAAACGGGTGATAACACAAACTATCAGTATTTGTGGAAAAGAGCAAGAGGGTATCAAATATCGAAACCTGATTGGGAATCAGAAGTCTAAAGAAATGGCAAACCCAGGAAATCTGAAATTTATTAGGAAGAATGCTGCATGTATGTCATAATAGACAATTTAATTTCCTCTCTCTTTTTTTTTTGAAGCTGATGATAATACAGTTGCTTCTGGGCACTAAGATAATAATTTTGAAGTCTTGAATAATATAAAAAAATATAGGCAAGTTGGAAAAAATCCAGAGGAGGGCACTAACAGTGCACGAAAATTAAAAATGAGCCCTCAGCTACGGATTAAGATAGGATTTAATCTAGGAACCGAAAGACTAAATGCAGGGTGGAAAGAGAAATGGAATGGGATTTGATAACATGATCCCAGTATGTAACAGGCAGTTAGAAAACAGCTCACTGATTTGTTGTGCTTCATAACCAGTGGGGTAGGACTAGTAGAAAACAGCCAATTTACTCTTCCTTTTATCCCTATACATGGGGCTCGTGGTTTTGCTTGAGTGATACCATGAGGGAAAGATACTTGCTCATATATTTGCAGCTTTAGTATGAAATAGCTCCCTACAGGTTCTTATCAATACCCTCAGTTACAGTGACAGAATAACCAGCTCTTCATCCATCCTTCATTAAAGGATGGCAGTTATTTACTAGAATGAATAAAAGTTTTAAAAACGAACTAATTACTTTGGGTAACTGTCTAGTTCCTAACATTAGAAACATCTTATATACCTAATTAAAGGCCTTCTTATAATCTAAGAGCTTCTTAGGAAAAAAAAAAAAGAAAAAAAGAAAGAGGAAATTAATGACAAGGCATTTTTCTCCGTTCTATTTTTCTCCTTTTTTTATAGATGAAGGAAAATGTGTACATGCTGAAATGCTTGGGTTGCTCTCTGAAGACTGCTATCTCACATATGTCTGTTTTCCTATTTCTGCTTGCTTTGAGGAAAAATTCTGATGTTCATTGACACCCTTTGCATCAGCTAACTGTGCTCAATGCAGTGATAAAGGGTAGAACCCTAGCACACTAATTCTGTGAGAAAATAAGCAGCCATGGCACTGTCCATACCTTGCTGTGCCAAGCCTTGTGCATAGTAATTCCTACAGGATGTACCGTAAATCATAGCCTACACTAATTTTCTTTCCTGTCTAGTGCACATGATTACTGAGCTCTAAGTTCTGGAAAGAAAGTTAGTACAAAACCAAAATGCTAGTTCCCAGCTTTTCCTAGGTTTTTCACTTTTCCTACTACAACGGCAAATTGTTAATTTTTTTTATTGTCAGAGGTCAATAATCCCTTCTGAGAATGGAAAGTTTATATATATGAATTTGAGGAAGAATATTTTGGTTAGTGTTCAATGCTAAAACTGGTAAATAAATAATCATACGGAAGAAAAAAAAATTACGTTTGTGTTCAACATCTTCAGCATTAATTCAACAAGAAAGTCCTAATGCTGAAATTATCTGAATAACTAAAATATAGTCATTTTGTACCACAAAATGGTATTTCTATTTAAATTTTTTCATTTTTTTTTAATAAAACATTATCTCCCATTTTTAATTCAAATGAAAAGTCAGGACTTGTTAGGTTGGGATATGCTCTAGTCCATCAGATAATTGATCTAAATAAATAGTAGAAATTGAAGGCTTGCAAGATTTTTAGTTAGTTTAGTTAAAAATTAGTTAATTTAGTTAAAAGTAGTAAACTATTTTTACTTAATAAAGATTTATTAATAACTACTCAATTACATAATTATGAATAATGAACAGAAATGACAACAAAGGATTTCTTGATGACAGTAGTATGTGTTAGTAAAAAGTATGTTTTAAGAAAAAGTAGTAAAAAGTATTTTGTCTATACAGCCACACAACTGCTGTAAGAATTTAATATATATACTACCAGAACCAGAAAAAAGGTAACAAAGCTGAAACTTTATATTACTCCTGCCAATCAAATAATGGGAAATTTGACTTAAAACAAAATGCTTGCAGTACATCTCAGTTTGGATTTGGGGATAGAGGCTTTCTCTAAAATGGAAGAACCTTCACTTGAGTTTGGAGTACTATAGCTCTTGACCTTACCCTAAACCAATAATGTGCCTAAACCAGATGCTATTCCTAAGAATCCATAGTTATAAACTGAACTGCAGAGCTTAATGACATAAGGGTTTATGTGTGAATTTGCTCTAAAGTATTCCAGTGACCACCTTCTTCTCCAGACAAACAAAGGTTTGAATCATATAATCATTAAGGTTTGAAAAGACCTCTAAGGTCATCAAGTCTGACGTCTGACCTTTAACTTGATAATGCCATGATCACTAAATCGTGTGCCCAAGTGTGACATCCACACAACCTTTGAACACTTCTGGGGAAGGTGGCTCCAACACTTCTCTGGGCAGTCTGTTCCAATGCCTGACCACCTTATTTTTCTAATATGCAATCTCAGCCTCCACTGGCACAATTCAAGAGCGTTTCCTCTTGTCCTATCACCTCTTACCTGGGGAGAAAACATCCACCTTGCTACACTCCCCTTTCAGGTAGTTGAAGAGAGCAGTAAGGTCCATTCTCAAGACTCCTTTTCTCCAGACTAAACAATCCCATCTCTCCCAGCTGCTCCTTATAAGACTTGTTCTCCCAACCCTTCAGCAGCTTTGTTGCCCTTCTCTGAATATGCTTCAGCATCTCAATGTCTTTCTTGCAGAAACAGGCCCAAAACTGGACACAGGAACTAAGGCGCTGAGTACAGAGACTCTGGTCCTGCTGGCCACACTGTTTCTTGTTGCCCTGGTTTTTGTAAGCCTTCTGTTTTTAACCTTGGAGTCAGATTCTTTCTCACACAGTTTCATGTAAATAATAGCCAGTGTTTACTTAACGGTATTTTCTGTTTTTCATTCCTTTTGTGATAAAAGAGCTTTGATGAGCACCTTTCTTCTCCAGTGGGATTGAGAAGGAAGTGACATGCTCTCCAATCCCTTGTAGAGTTGGGACGTGTATAAGAATGAGATAATGTAAACAATAAAGGTCTTTTCTTTCCTTTCTGCTGAACCTGGCAGGTGTAAGAGCCTCTTTATTGTGTCTCCTCAGACACAGTTTCTGATACAGGCCAGGATGTCATTGGCCTTCTTGGCCACCTGGGCACACTGACAGCTCATAGGCCGCTGGCTGTTGGCCAACACACACAAGTCCTTTCCTGCTGGGCAGCTTTCCAGCCACTCTTCCCCAAGCCTGTAGTGATGCATGGGATTGTTGAGACCCGAGTGCAAGACACAGCACTTGGCCTAGATGAACCTCCTAAAACTGTCCTTTACCCATCTATCCATACTATCCAAATCACTCTGTAGATCCTTCCTACCCTCAACACCTAGCTTAGTCATTGGCTGTTTCCATTCTCATTTCTGTGAAATCAGTTTTCAACAAGAAAGCATGACAAAAAAATCTCCATGTTGACCTGAAATAAAACCTCAAAAAAAAAAAAAAAAACCCAGGCTGGACATCAGCTTCTGAAAACAGTAAATTAAAAATCTCTTTTATTCAGTATAACACAACCTACTAAAAATAATGAAATCTTGAGAAGGCTGTCTTCTCTCAGTCTTTGTACAGAAAAATGAAGAATGGCTTATTCATTAATGAGAAAGTTTTGATTAAGATGACATAAACTAGAATAGTCTTTGTATAAATTCCTTGGGGGAGAGTGCAGGCAAGTTGCACTTACAATAGATTATTATACCACTCAAAACATAGGAAAGATAATACATTTAATAAACAGCTTAAAAATCACTTGTAAAGTGATGATGTCTTCCATCTTTGTCTATTAAATTTACAAAAATATTTTAAAAACCCAAATTCTATGATCAGCTCTATTACAGATACATTTTTATTTGAAAACTGGAAAACTGAGAGCCGAAGAGAAATTAAGTTTGTCATCTCTAATGTTTTAGTCTGGAAAAAATTCATGTCAATCATATTTTTGATATCAAAATTATATCATAAAAATATACTCGACTATTCTTCCCAAGGTGTATGGTAGCAAAGAGGTCATTTTATGGGTTTGATCTTTGAAGTGGAAATTACAGTCAGCATTGGTGTTAAAGAAAAAAAGTTCTTGGGAGATTTCAAAAGTCCTATGTAACGGAGCCCTTTCTGGATAATTATGTTGAAGCACCTTCTTAATCTATTTTACAAGTCTTTTCTGAACCATGAACAATAATAGACTAAAACAAATATTTTAAGGTAGAATTTTAGGGTGGTTCTTCAATCTCTAACCTGTTTTAGTGCTGATGGATTTTAATGCTTGAAAAATCAATGCTTCTTTTATAAGCTATTTCGTCAAAGCTTATCTTTTCCTTTCCTCTAGCTCAACTCTACCTGTGTTGAATGGTGACCAGCTTTTTCAGATGGGTACTTTGAAACTGGATTTCCTCATCCTTGAACAGAGATAGTACAGTACTTATTATTAGCATTTTAAATTTTGGGGTAATTATAACTCCAATCTGCTTTCTACTTTTCTTCTTGTGTTTCTTCACATCTCAAAATGCTGGACTTTTTTGCAGGAAACTCAATTGTAGCACAAGTTCAAAGGTGAAAGATCTAACCTACTCATCTCTGTTCAGTACTACTTTGTTTAACAGACTTGACTTAGATGACAGATCCCCAGCTCCTCCTTCCCAGGCCAGGAAAGATTTTTTTATAATCAGCCCATCTCATTTAGAATCTTTGACAGTTTCCAGAGGGCACCGTGTCCAGTATACCACATACAGAATGACAGTTTCATTGTCAAGCAATTGAAGTTTAAAGCAGAATGAAACAGGTAATACCAAAAGATAAAACCTATGCATTACTATTTCCTGCTATCAGGATCTAAAAGAGATAGTTCTCATCCCCTGAGACAGCTGTACTTAGAGCGAGAATTAAAAAGCTGACAAACTCATGCTTTAAAACCCTTCAGTGACTTGACTCATCTCAATGTCACTTTCATAGGAATTAGAGTAAGACAATGGAGCATTTACAATGAAAATTAGTTTGCTGTTACATCAACATCTTAACTAATCCATGGACTAATATATAAATATGACCACTGACCATCTTACAACACAAATTATAAAACAACTGGCCATTGTAGTTATAACCAGATAAAACTATTCATAATTAAGTCATTTGTTACTATACTTTTTTTGCTCATTGTGTTGGGTATAATTCTTTGGGTTTCTTTAATTCTAATTAGCAGCATGGCAGAGCTTGTTTTATCTCATAAAATTAATTTCATTTTTATTGAAACCATAAACCCTAGTATAAATAGAATTTTGACAAATATTTCTCAATTTTATCTAGACCATGATATGATCTGTAATTTTACATTTATTTAATGTCATAATTTGGTTTTATTTATACTTTCTAACATAACTGATGATTTTTCAAGATTTAATTTTATTTCATCCTTTTGAAAACTTCAGAAAATATTCTAAATTGTCTTCTATTGCTTTTGGATTGCAACAAATCTACAGACCATGAAGTTCCCAAGTCTTTATTCAGCATTACATGTGGATATTATTGTGGAAAATTAAACTTTTTTACTAAAGATAGAACTAAGGATAGCAAATTATTTCCTTTCTGCATAATGATTTACAGAAGAGGAAATCTGATGAAAGATCCTTTACAAGGACAAGATAATGGAAAGCAAGCTGATGATAGCCTTGGTAACTGATCTTAAAATACCTTGCATGAGTGATGTATCAGGACTGAAGCAGTGGAATATTGGAAGAGGCCACAGGGAAAAATCCTTGGGGAGATATGGTTAAAATAAAATAATTAGGGCTTTTTTTTGTATTGGAGCTTGACCTGAGAACCTGCAGTTCAAAGACCATACAGTCTGAATATCTCTGCTGTGGTCTAAATAACACCATCTCACTAAAAATGTGGTATGGCCTCCTTAAGATTATAGGTTAGGGATTTACACAGAATGAGAAGAAAAGCAGCTCCTAACGCATTTTGGAGAACTTTACCTTGCAAAATATTATGGAAGCAGTAGGGAGGGTTGGTTTTTGTGGTTGCTTGTTTGTTTGTTCATTTGTGTGGGGTTTTTTGAAGAGGAAAATCTCACTGCTTTTCAGAATTCTGAAATACCAAATATTGAGATTGTACCACATTTATGTAAAAATCTTGAAGAGAAAAGAAACAGCCAGATGGGAGTTATGACTACCACAAACTGAAAAACACTAATAAGTGTTTCTCTGTCCATTACAGGAAGATGGTGTCACATAACTGATAGGAAGACTGACAACGGGTATAGGAAAACATTAATGTATATTATATTACTAATATTTTCACTGAATATTGACTGGGACAATTTTGTGAAAAGAGACATTGCATAACTGAGAATATTTAGATTCTATTCCTGGCTCTTCAAAGTATTTCTTGCCTGACTTGCATTAAATCTCTTAGGCTATAACACCAACAATCAGTCATGTATGCTACATAAAACACATAAAGTGTGAAATTATGCATGCCTTATACTGTATTGCTAGACTGAGGCTTAGTTTCTTATATTCTCTGTGCCCTCATTTACAAAATATAGCCAGGAATATTTTCTACAACTAAAAATTTGAGCTGTGTTCAAATATTGGGTAAGAGTGAAAATGTAGATGAAATACCTAGACAGATGTAATGGAATATATGAATGATGTATCAGCGACTGAAATACAACTTATGTACAGAGACTAGCTACAGCAGAGGTCTCTCACACCCATAACAATAGAAACCCACTTAGCATACCATAAATTAGTTTGATTTGATTCCAGAAATAAGTGTGCTAATGTAGTAGAAATGGAGAAGCATTTCTTTTATTGGCTGGCCCCATAAAAAATAGGATTGCTATTGCTAATTGTCAACCAATAGCAACCAAGCTATGCTAAACCACAACACTAATAAATGGCCATAGGCCTTTCTCTGAGTGTGCCTTAGGCTGACTGTGCAAGGCCTCTGTCCCAGCCAGCTGTTACTATTTTATTATGGGCACTGGCTGTGTGATCTTGGTACTGTGTGTCTCTTGTTATGATGTACAGTTTAAGAGTGGGATAATGGGAAAGGTTTGGAATATATTACACAGATGAAAAGCAGAGACCCCAAAACCATAAAGAGTTCACTGCTGGTCAAATGCTGGTCATTGAAGAAGCTCACACTTGAGATGGGAAAAGTCCTTTTGCTTTAAGGAAAGGAGCAGCAGCTACATAGGGCAAAATAAAAAACAAAAACAAAACCAAGAAACCTAACCAAACTAAAGAAAAAAGAAACAAAAACCACCAAGGAAGAGGATAAGACACGTAAGACACCTGGGCTTGGGAAAATAATCCCCACCTTGGCCCTCAAGCTTTGTGCAACAAGTAGCCCAGGGGCAGAGGAGAGAAATTGTACTTTCTGGAAACCTGAAGGCCTTAAGATCCAGAACTAAGAATGGGGGGGAATTAAAGAAATCACTTCTCTTTGGGGTTGCCCCTTGAGGGGCTCTTGAGCCTCTCCACCTTGGTGTCAGTAACCGAAGCCATTAAGAGCTGTACAAACCAATAACAGCAATGCAATTTCAAGCTGGTGGCACAGTAGATTAACAGCTAACGTAGGCTAAGATTATTAAAGAGCAATTGCTTTTTTAACACGTAGTGATAATGACTGATAATGCATGATAATGGATTGAATTATCCAATAGTAGTATGTGTTAATGAATTTCAGTCCAGTAAAGTTTTGTTTTGATGCTTAAGCCTTACCCTGTTTATCAGTCTTCTAAACATGCCCATCATAGTGGTTTCTAAATCCATAACTATATCTACACATTTCTGATATTGGAGATGTGGATAGTGTAAAATAATTTTAAACAGGTGTGGGGTTTTTATTGGTTTTGGTTTGTTTAAATAGTCATTTTTAAATTTAGGCTGAGAAATACATAGTCTTCCTCAGAAATGGCATTGGAAGCTTTGAAATCTGAAAAGACGGGCTGCTTACAAGAAACATGTGTTTTTGGGATATGTAGTCAACAGTTCCAGCCTCTAAGAGTCAATAAGTGTTACTTTACTGTGTAAGCAAAGAATCCATTATTTATAAATGATGGACCCTGGCCTCTGATCCCGTTCCTTACACATCTCGCTCACTGTGAAGCCTGTAGAATGGAACACATCCATCACAGTTCTTCTTATGGCAAAGTCAAAGCTGAAAGAGACTGAGAAAAAGAGCCAGGTCTAGTGGAATGCAAGTGTACGTGTCAGTATAAATTCACACAGGACAGCATTTAGAGCTAAGCGAGCTTGCTTCTTCAAGGGTCTTCACATGTGTACTCTAACAGCGGATAACTCAGAGCAGCCACGATGCTATTATGTCTTCTGAAGGATTTCAGATCTCCATCACAGGAATTCACTGAGAGCATAGCTCAGTTATACACATTACACAACCTATACAAGAAATAGAATGTTGTGGTGGGCTAGGCTGATCTAGTGCGTTGAGGTTTTCTAGCTGATGCTGCTCGTCCTGGGTAGGGATATTCATGGCTATTTAGTAAGTTCCACTCTCTGCTGCCAGGGTTTTGGCTAGACCATATGAATGTACATTTTTGACCGGGGATCTATCACTGATTGTCTCTCAATTTGGCAGAAATCTACCTGTCACGTCTATGCACTGTCAACCATGAAGCTCAATGAATCACTTTCACAATTCACACTGTATCATTTAGAGACTTCACCTCACAGCATTCAGTTTCAGCAATTTCAATGGCTACTAGAGTGTAAGAGAAGAGTGCATAGGTAGTAAAAGCTTGTACATGAATATGCTTGTCATGAATTTTTTTGAAGTGAATATCTGATCACCTCAGTGATTGTGAAGTGCAGTATCTGTATGAAACTAAAGTAGAAAATAACTTTCAAGGAGCATTCTTTACATCCTAGACACTACTTTGCATTTAGTCTATGGGAGAAGACTAGAAATGCTTTGAAGAAAAGTCCCCGAAATAAGCAGGGTAGACATCATGTCCTTGCAGCTGTTTTGTTTTTCAGTTTGCTCGTATTAGATTGATTTTATTTAGACACAGCCCTTGCTTGCCTTTACATTTACATGGTTTCATAATACCTAATTTCTTCAAATCTTATTGTTTATCAGGAACAACTGTGAGAGTCCCTTTTATGGGAAATTCTGAAGAATAGTGACACATTTGAGCATTGCTTTGTATTTGCATAAATATGCACATTAGTGCTCACACATACAATTTTGGATTAAGACCAACTTTTTTTTTTAATAGGACCAGGTTAAACAGAATTTCTACATTTTCTCTGCAGAAAAGTGAACTGACATTTCAGAGTTGTCCAAAATGACCTGCTTCTCTTTCCTTTCACCCTGTAATGTTCAGAGATTCTAAGGCCAGAACAATGAGATCTATTGCTCTTAAACTAGAAGACAGACTAGGTCATATCTGGATATAATCTACAAGGTCCTGCTAGGCTGCAATGTGAGCATTTTGGGAAAGGGACTTAAGAAATCTTCCATATATTTGTCCCTGGTACCTGTTAGATAATCAGAAAGGAAAATAAATCAAAATGCTATTTCTTAATGGAAAACAGTTTTACTGGCAAACTGTCATCAGTTCTGTTCTCAGTGCTCTATTTCTGTTTCTGCCCAGATGTATTTGTGAAATTCAGCTCTCTTGTGTATATTGACATGACAGGGCATTGGGGCTTCAATGAAGCAGTAACAGAGTATCATGTCAGTAATTTGACAGATCAAGGACTCTCCAAGGACTCTGTAATGAGGAGTGTGCCATTCATATTCCTCTCACATATTCATACTCATATTAGCTTGTTCAAGCTTTTTATATAGTATCTCTTAGTAATGATACTAGGGAAATTCAGTTTATTCTGTGTAGATTTCAAGTTGTCATTGTAATTAAATCAAGATTTGTCTGCAATAGGTAAAATTTCATACCAAAAAAAAAAAAGTTGTGTTAGAGATTAAAACACTTTTTCTAAGCAATGTTTCTTTTAAAAATAAACCAAATTATTAATGTATCAAGTTATGTTTACATATAATAAATAATTTAACCTGTGTCAATGAAAACATGCAACTTTAGAACAAAAGGTCTAACATACAGTTAAACTCTGCCCTTGCTTTTCAGCAGGCAAACTTACTTCTGTGGAAGTTGCTGTCAAAGTCTGTTGCTTCAGGAATTTCCCCACAATCAAAGGCAGAATTCATCCCTCAGTTCAAAACTTTGATGCACCTAGCTCAGCAGAAAGCATTCAACAGCACGTGATGTTGAACTGACAGTACCTCTGTGGGTGCAGGAATATGCATTTCTAAGTAGTCATACAGCACGTGTAGTATAAGACACAATCAATGCCACAACTTGCTCTGGTCTTGTCCACCCTACAGGTCAATTCCAAAAATAGAAGCTTTCCATCCTTCACAGGTTTGTGTTTTTCAGTTACTCACTTGAAAGTCCCAGCTCATAGGATTCAGGCCTTGCAGTAAAATTGTTAGCCCAAGTTCATTAGAAGCTTTTTATGTTACACATTTTGGGGCAATCATAGCCTCGCAGAATTTAATCTTCACTGAAGTGAGTGTCTGCTTCCTTGCTCTTAATGTATGAAAAGGAATGGCTGTTCACTTCCAGATATTCTAACACTTCCATTAGCTCAGTTTTGCAACAAAAATATGGATATTCTCCTAAGACTTTTAATGATTGTGAAAGACGCAGTTCAAAAATATTACTATAATGCTGTTGCTATTCTCTCCTCTCCTGAAATCTCACCAGCACCTCATCCAGTTTAGAAGCCTCCAGTACAAGAGAGACATGAATCTCTTGGAGGGTCCTGAGGAGACCCGTGAAAATACTGAGTCGGCTGAAATACTTCTATGAAGAAAGGCTGAGAGAGTTGGGGTTATTCCAGCTAAAGAAGAGAATACTCCAGGGACACTTTGTTGTGGACTTTCACTACTTAAAAGAGGCTTCTAAGACTGATGCAGAGAGTCTTTTTACCAGAGATTGTAGCAAAAAGAGCAGGGGCAACACTTTAACCTGAAGGAGTGTATGTTCAGATTGGACATAAGAAAGATTTTTTAAACTCTGAGGGTTATGAGACACTGGAACAGATTCAAGTGTCTGGAAGTGTTCAAACTCAGGCAGGACAGGGCTCTGAGGAACTTGATCTAGTGGTGCTCATGGCACAATGGACTAGATAATATTTAAAGGTTCCCTCCTCCCCAAAACATTCTAAAATTCTATGCTCAAATGAATTAGATTTCAAACTTTTCAGAATAATTTAATTATATATGTTTTCTCTCCTTTTAATGCTGCATTACTGAACTAATACAAATCTTTTCCTGATTTTAAGTTAATCTCTGGTAACTAGAGACATAATTTTTAGGGAAGAATTAATTTATCAGCAATCAAATCAAAATAGGATAAAGAGAAATAAAATAATACCTTAGAACATTTCCTCCCCTCCCCTCCACCCTGGACTTCACTTCTGAATGACCTTCTCCCCACAACAGCTCAGGGACATGGGGAATGGGGGTTGCAGGCAGTTCATCACACATTGTTTCTGCCACTCCTTCTTCCTCAGGGGGAGGACTCCTCACACTCTTCCCCATTTTCCAGCATGAGGTCCCTCCAGTGTGAGACAGTTCTCCATGAACTTCTTCCATGTGAGTTTTTCCCATGGGCTGCTGCTCTTCATGGACTGTTCTAGCCTGGAGCCCTTCCACAGACTGCAGTCCTTCAGGAGCAGACTTCTTCAATGTGGGTCCCTCATGGGGTCACAAGTCCTGCCAGAAAACTTTCTCCAGCATGGGTTCCTCTCTCTACAAGGCCACGGGTCCTGCCAGGAGTTGTTTCTCTGAAATATTCTCACTTATCTCTGGCTGATGCTGCTGTCATGCAGCAAATTTTGGCGCTTCTTAAATTTGTTGCAACTGTTGCTGGTGGAGTCATCCTTGGTCAGCAGCATTTCTGCCTTGGAGCTGTCTGGCATTGGGACTATTGGGCATGGGGGAAGCTCCTACTGCCTTCTTACAGAAATAACCCCGACAGCCCACTACTACCAACACCTTGCCATGCAAACCCAATATACCCAACACTGAAGATAATCTGATAAATTATCCAGGTATACTGTATTCATTTCTCATTTTTGGAAAGTTTATGGCAAGACGATATTTGTGCGGTCAGGAAAACTGTATTGATTTATGTGAGAATGTAGAGAAGTATCAATTTAATTGAGAATGTACCAGTTACCAAAAAAAAAAAATCACAAAAGGAATCAGAGTGTGCCTTATTATGAACCTGTTAATTGAGGAGAAAATATTTAAAGTTAATACGGAGCACTTTGTTTCCTCTCTTATTCAGAAGATATTCACCATCATTTTTTTGGTGTTTTAACTGACTAACAGATGCCTACCTGTTGCTGTCTGGTTCTGGGCTGCACCCCCTCTGAAGACAGCTTTGTCCATAGAAAGAATCAGGAACAATATTTTTGGTAGATATTCATGGATGTTTTATTTCTCTGACTGCATGGTGGCCAGAAGAGACACAGACCGGCCACGTGCAGCCAGGTCAGGCACCAACCCTTTTCCAACTGTCCCCCGAAGACCCAGGAATCATGGGACAACCACAGGTTTTGGGGCGGGGAAAACACCTACAACCAATAACGAACAGGAGAACACCAGGGAGCCTGGAAACCCCGCAGACCATGCTTCAGCTTCCATGCCCATCCCCCGGGGGGGCACCCCAACACCTACCCAGCTGCTCTCTCACTCTTTCCTCAACAGGACTAGGAGAAGAAAATATGATGCAAAAACTCCCCTCCTCATGGGTCAAGGTAAAGAGAGGAAATTCACTTACTAATTGCCATCAAAATTAATTCTAATTGTTGTCAGTTAAAAATATAGTAGGATGATGAGAAACAAGGGAAAAAAATAAAAACACCCTCTCTCCACTTTACCTCTTCTTCCCAAACTCAATGTCATTCCTTCATTCCTTATGCCTCTACTTCTCCTAGACCCCGAGTAGCTCAGGGAATATGAGACATGGGTGTTATGGCAGTTAATAACACCTACACTCTGCCACCCCTTCCTCCTGACACTTCCTCTTCTCCAGCCTGAGCCCTCTACGTGGACCCAGTTCCTGTCAGGACAGCCTGGTCCTGTATGGTTCTCCACAGGTTGCATGATTTAGGATATCCATCTGCTCCAGTATGGGGTACTCCACAGGCTGAAGTGTGAATATCTGTGCATGGGCTGCAAAGAAATCTCTGTTCTGGCCACTGGAGCCTCTCCTCCCGCTTCATTCATGAACCTTGGTGCTCACAGGATAGTTTTACACACTGTTTTCTCACTCCTCTCTCATCACTGCTGCACAGAGGATTTTACTCTTTATTTCTGATACTTCACTTCTCAATGAGCAGTGCCCCTGACAGTGCCAGCATCCTGTTATTGTGCCCATCTGAGCCCATGACATCTGTTCCAGACAACTTCCAGTATTTTTCCTCTAAATGACATTGTATGTAAATCTTGTACAGAAAAGATTTTAATGGACTATCTTTGAAAGCCCACCACAGAGCTGACTTCTACCTTCTCAGACTGAGGGAAGGCAGCAGTGATCTGGCTCCAAGAGGGTGTTGCATTTGCCTCTCTCTGCCTGATTCACTCTTGTTCTGTCACAGGTGAGCCCATGACAAAACTGCTGGCTTCTCTCTTTTTAAAAGAGAGGGGTGATGTTCTTAACTCCTAAAGCGACACCTACACTGTCACACATAACAAGGGCAGGAACCTGCCTTTAGCACTTGTCAGTGCCATTGCTGATTACCTCATTCCCCAACATAAATCTCATTTCTATGCGATATGCACAGTGTAAGGTGCATAAGCACAACATGCACCATGGGCTCATTCATCTTCAGGATTTCATTTGAAAATTTAATACTTACACCAATTTCCCCCTTGGAAGAAGGAAGAATTCTGATCTGGTTTCAGATTTTCCTCCAGTATAGTAATATGTTCTTCATAGTCTCCCTGAGTCTCCTGTCTCTTGCATAAATGGTATGTTCCTAATATTTTCTGACATTGTACAATGAATCTATAATGTCAAGGAGACTAAGCAATTTTAGAGTGAGGAGATTTAATGTGAAAGCTTCTTGGAAAAGTGACTACATGCATCCAAGGCCAGAATGATTGATGAGAAGAGGTATTAGATTGTCTAATATTTTTAAATGTGTAATATGCTATTAGTAAGGACTTGGCATATCAACAGCAAGGAGAGTTAAAGGGATTTGAAGATCTATTAGCCAGATTTGGATCTTCTTCCCCAAAAAGAATGTAATGAGAACAGAAAATATGCACAAAACTATCTTATAGGATTGCTGGTTCTGTCTGTATATGGAATGAGTTTGTCTTGTAAAAACTATATCTGTATTGGATTTGCATGGATTTTGGTAGCTGGAAGGGCTACATGGCTGGCTGCTGTGACAACCTGGCCTTGAACACTTCTAGAGATGAGGCATCCACAACTTCTCTGGGCAATCTGTTCCAGTGTCACACTAACCTCACAATAAACATTTTCTTCCTGATATCTATTCTAACCCTACCCTACTTCAGTTTAAAGCCGTTCCCTTTTGCCCTATCACTATATGCCCTTATAAGATGTCCCTCCTCATCTTTCCTGTCGGCCCCCTTTAGGTAATGGAAGGCTGCTATAAGGACTCCCCAGAACCTTTCCTTTTCCAGACTAAACAATCTCAGCTCTCTCAGCCTCTTGTGTTGTACTGTAGTGTTTACTTCATAAGCCAATTTTTTTTTTTAATTACAGACCAACAGAGTCAATGGCTTCCACAGATTTTATCTTGACTTAGGCTATGCTTCCTATGCTTTTCAATTGTGCCTCAGCTTTTTTTCTACAGTACTTGAACCACATAAAAATAAAAAGAATCCGTAGTTTTTAAGACATGTTGCCAAGAAATATTCCATTGTGACTCTTGAGTTATCCTAATTTGATTTAATTTTTTGTTTGGTTACTTGGGTTTTTTTACCGTTCTTAATAAAACTTTTTATGACAAATTAAATGCAGCTTTCAGAAATTTCTTTAGAAATAGAGATGCATTTTTCTCCAAAAGTAAATATGAACAATACAGCATATTACCTATAAAGGGAGAATTATTTTCCCAGCAGGTTCTTACAAAAATGTGAACAGAAGTCTGGTTGTTGCTATTCATATAACTTCTTACTTTCACTCTTCTTTATTACTTTAATTATAGCAATGATTGACATGGAAACATTGAACAAATGCTGAACTTTAGAAACTGTCTTTTTCTTAAGCACAGAATATTAATAGAAGTCCAATATTACAGATTATTGTTTTTCAGCACTGTTTGAGTACTTCATAGCAAATACAGTAACTTGTCATTTTTTTGACAATAAGAACCAAAATTAACTTGATGAAGACCAGTCTTATATATGTCTCTCTATGACTCTTTATCTGTACTTATGAATCTAAGGATAGTGAGAGAAATTAATTAAAAAACACAATGAAAAGCACAATCTAAGAATTTGTATACTTTATATCCATATACACAAATGTTCTGAACATAATTCAAATTAAGTAACTAAGATCCATGACCTTGATGCTTTTTTTTGGTACATTTGTTAAAGATCAGCTTCTTAAGAAGTCCAGTTGATAAATAAAAAAAGATTGAGGATTTGGTAACATTTCTGATAGTACAACTCACAAAATTAAATTTATTAAATTAATTTTTCCTTGAGTTGTTAACATATGTATTTAAATTGTCTGAAACTTGCAAAAGATAAAATGAATTGCTTAAAATAGGTATGAAAGTGTGTCCACTGAGGTTCTACAACACCATCATTGTTAGATTTAGCTTTAGTTAACTTGTTATTCGAGCAGAAGTGGAAATAAAATCACATACTGGTAAATTGGTTGAGCCTTATAAGGTCATTGATGCAAATTTAAGGGGCTTAGAGATGTCATAAATATGAGTAGAAACAGCAAAATGATATTAAGACTTGGGGAGGCAGGATAATATTACCAGAGGGAAAATTAGAAGAAGGACAAATTGTTTTGCTGAGGTTTTATGGGCCTGGGGTGCTGGTCAACAGCGGCTGGGCATGAGCCAGTGTGTGCCCAGGTGCTTAAGAAGGCCAGTGGCATCCTGGCCTGTATCAGGAATACTGTGGCAAGCAGGACCGGGGCAGTGATTGTCCCCCTGTACTCGGCTATGATGAGGCCACACCTCAAATCCTGTGTTCAGTTTTGGGCCCCTCTCTGCAAGAAAGACATTGAGGTGCTGGAGCAAGTCCAGAGAAGGGCAAAGGAGCTGGTGAAGGGTCAGGAGAACAAGTCCTGCGAGGAGGGGCTGAGGGAACTGGAGATGGTTAGCCTGGGGGAAAGGAGGCTCAGTGGGGACTTTATGGCTGTCTGCAACTACCTGAAAGAAGGGTGTAGCAAGGTCAGGGTTGGCCTCTTCTTCCAGGTAACAAGTGATATGATGAGAGGAAATGGCCTCAAGTTGTGCCAGAGGAATTTTAGATTGAGTATTAGGATAGAATTCTTCACTGGTAGGGTGGTCAGGCATTGAAACGGGCTGGGCAGAGAAATGGTTGATTCACCATATTTGGAAGAGTTTAAAAAACATGTGAAGGTGGCAGTCAGAGACATGGGTTAGTGATGAATGCGGTAGTGCTGGGTTAATGGGTAGCCTCCATGATCTTAAGGGTCTTTTCAAACATTAATTATTCTATGATTTTATTATTGCAATATTAGCCAGTTTTGGTCATTACACTTCTTGGGACATTCAGAAAAGCTGAAAAATAAATTAAGGGGCTAAAGAACCTAACTTATTACAAGATTATAGGGATTAATAATGTGTATTTCCAATCAAGCTTGAAGATCAGCCTGTAGTTTTGTTGGATATATTTGCTGTGCTATGTCTATACATGTAGTTGTTTTACAGGCAGTGAAAAGCGAAGGACACATCTTGACTACTCTCACTGTGCAATATACCTTATTATATATCACTAAACATATATATCCTGGACTAGCAGTATTAACTGAATGACCATGAATGATTAAACAATGACAACAGAATGAGATTATCTAAGGAATTTTATGTTCACATTGTGGTTAAGATGTCTACTTATCACAGGACCTAAGAGACAACATCTATTATCAACGTGGAAATGTTGTTACTAGATGTTGTATCATAAGGTTATGTGACAAAGAACTTCAGGAACTTGAGGAAATGGCCTCGGGGGGGGTTAGATTAGATATTAGAGGAGAAAAAAAATCATGGACAGGGTTGCAAAGCATTGGAACAGACCGCCCTGGAAAAATGGTGGACCATCCCTGGAAATGTTGAAAAAACATGTGGATATGGTACGTGAAGACATGGTTTAATGGTGAACAAGGTGGTGATGCTAGTTTGATGGTTGGACTTGATGATTGGGAAGGTCTTTTGCAACCTTAGTGATTCTGAGTCTATGAATATTGCTGCTCCCTTTCACAACAAGCTATGCACGCAATTTTGAGTTTATATCTTTACGCAAATTCATTTGAAAAAATTTCTATTTGTGTTCATTTTGTAATAACGTTTTTTTAAAAAATATAACCTATGGGATTAGGTGGAGGGGGTTGAGAAACAATTACACATAGAGGTAAGGTAGAGAGTTAAATTCTGGTCATACACCATCCACACCTCATCTATACGTGATTCAGGAAAAAGCTGGACCCACTGACATCCTATAACTCTTTATTTCTATGGAAAGATGTCTGGGCATGGGTCACAAACTGGAATAGTCTTCAAGAGGTGCCCGTTAAGAATAATGAGACTCCAGTGTCCCTGTACATACTTGGTATACCCAAGCGGATGAATGCAAAGGTAGTCTGAAACTACTGGTCAGTGAGAGAAATCAACACGTTAAAAGTTTACTCCTCTTGGCCTTTTCACTTCCAACTAGAGAAACTATTCGGCAGTACCTGAAGATATTTTTTATTTGATTTTTACCTTCTTTTTTTATTGTTTTTCAGAAAGTCTGAAGCAGCAGGTAAAACAGAGCATTGCACAAAAAAAATATCTCGAACAAAACATTTAAAAGCTTGCCAAATGCAGCTACTCAGTCTATTCTCAGCAATACATTGAGACTGTAGGCAGACACCAGCTCAGTTACTGGGTTTTATATTCTTTCTTCCACATGAACTTTTCCCAATTTCTCTAAGGACTGCTAAGACTCAGATGAGGGTTTAACCACAGCCTTCAATTTCAAGGAAAGCATTTTTGACAAGCAGAGTGGTGAAAGACAGTGTTATACTATGCCATTTCCAGAATAAACCTTTTCAGAGAGGAACAAATGCAGCATATCACTGGTGTGGATCCTGATCTTAGTTGTACAAATGGGCAGCTGGTGTCAGAGAGTGCCTCTGACTGACAGTGTTTGACTTTTTTGGCATAGTTTTTTCCTTTATGGCAACAGTGTAAAGCCAGAATGACTACTGTTCCAGAGTGCGCAGCTGAACAAAGGAGAGGAGAGTTAAAACAGAGAACTGGAACTGGCAGATCCCACGGTGAGAGAGAAATTTCTGTAAGGAACAGTGAACAGATAAATCAAACCTCAGAGATCATAGGAAAGAGCCTTCCGACAAAGCAAAGAAAACAGTGTCTGCTGTGACAGAAAAGTAATGACTTGGCTGATACTGAGACAAGAAGTAGGATGCGCCTGCAACAATGCAGTCAACAGGGGCAGATTGCTTATAATGCCTTTTATTGTCTTACACAGCCACTTCAACAGTTCTTTATTTTAGAAAATAAAGTCTAGTGCTGAAAATTCAGCTTAAGAAGTATAGGCAAGTGTTACAGTGAGTTGTCAAGGTTACTGAGTTTGTTGCTAGGAGGAGTTTGATGTTAGAGCTGGCTCTTCCATCCTCTTAAGTTCTGAAGCTATTCATGTGTTTCTCTCTCCAGCCAGTTGCTTTCATGGTAGCCCTCACCCTGGAGCATGAAACAAAGGGCTGTGATTTTGTCCAGCAGAGAAGTCCTTGGTCTGTCAGCCTGTTGTCACAGGCAGCAGTCACAGAGCTGCAAGTACAAAAAGACACTCAGTACTCACTTGACCACAAGACAAGACAAGACAGATTGTTGTCTTGTAATAGCAAAAATCATATTTTTTAAGCTATACTTCAGAGGAAAAATTACTTTCAAATTACTCTTAATTAGGAGTACAACCACCTAAGAAAAGCCTGAAAGACCGTCTGACAGAGGCTGAACATCTAAATTATCAGGGAAAAAACACACACACAAGAGAGAGAAATAGTTCATCTTTGTAATCTGCCTTCAGCAACTCAACTGGAGTGGTAAATGTTTGCACTAGAATAACACTGTGGCAAATGGAAACCCTGCTTTTATGAATTCTGATGTATTCCCAGAGACACTCAAAATTATACTCCTGTCATTAGAGCTCAGATTTTAGAAAGCTTTTTTCAAAGACTTCCTTTTTCTTTTTTTTCTCCTTCATTTTTTCTTTTATCTCCTTTTTTCTTTCTTCTGCCTACACTTCCCCCCCGCCCCTGAAGTCTTCTTTGAGCTTTAACATAAAATGAAATTGAGTAAAGGAACTCAATGCAAAGCCTTTCTTTAATCTCTTTGCAGCTGTTACAACCTGTTACAAGTTTAAAGTGAAAAATTCAAATCTATGGTGAAAGACTGGGAAAGAACTTCTTACATTTACAGGTTACATCAAAATCTGTCATTGATTCCCACCATCATCATCAATCTACGTTACTTAAGATCTGATCTCTGGTGTTCACAAGGCTTTCATTACACACAAGTTTTGGATAATGAACAAAATCAACTGGTATTCTTCACATATATTCCTCAAATTTTGTTGAAACTATTTGAGAGTATGTATATGCTAAGCTGTTGCCTCCCATACTATCACCAGCAAAATCAATCATGCTGCAAGTTGCTTATTTCTGACCTCAGATATTCAACAGCTCTTGTGTTTGGTAATCAGGTAAATGTAATGGGAACATCTCTTAACCACTCCTGATAACTTGTCACACTGTCTACCTGCTACAGTCTTGAATCATTCTGTGAGAAGCTGCAAGAAGCTTCTTCTCCCATGTCGGGCAAAGCCAATGCCAGCTGACTCCAGAACAGACCTGCTGCTGGCCAAGGCTGAGCCAATCAGAAATGATAGTAAAACCTTGGTAATAACATATTTACAAAGGAGAAAAAGATATTGTGTAGTTATAATTGTGGTCAGAGAGAGCTGATTGAGAATATATGAGATGAACAGCTCTGCAGACATCAAGGTCAGTGGAGAAGTGTTGCAGTCCGGTTCTGGGCTGCACCCCCTCTGAAGATAGCTTTGTCCATAGAAAGAATCAGGAACAATATTTTTGGTAGATATTCATGGATGTTTTATTTCTCTGACCGCATGGCAGCCAGGAGAGACACAGACCGGCCACATGGTAGCCAGGTCAGGCACAAAGCTCTCTTCCAACTGTCCCCCGAAGACCCAGGAATCATGGGACAACCACAGTTTCTGGGGCGGGGAAAACACCTATAACCAATAAGGAACAGGATAACACCAGGGAGCTTGGAAACCCCGTGCAACCATACTTCAACTCAGGGCCCATCCCTCCAGGGGGGGAGAGCTCCACAGAGAAGGAAGGAGAGGAGGTGCTCCTGGCGCTGGAGATGAGATTCCTCTGAAGCCTGTAGTGAAGACCATGGTGAAGCAGCTGTGCTCCTGCAGCCCATGGAGGACACCCATGCCAGAGGGGTTGGATGCCCAAAGGAGGCAGTGAATCTGTGAAAAGCTGGAGAAGGCTCCTGTCAGAGACCAGAAGACCTGTGGAGAGAGGAGCCCACACTAGAGCAAGTTTCCTGGTAGGAATTGTGGCCCTGCGGGGGACCCATCCTGGAACAGGCTGTGCCTGAAAGACTGCACCCCGTGGAAAAGTGAACTCTGTTGGCAGTTTGTGGAGAGCTGTTGCCTGTGGGATGGACGCACATTGAAGAATTTTGTGGACAACTGTCTGCCATGGCAGAGACCCCACACTGGAGCAGGGGAAGGACTCTTCCTGAGCAGTGGCTGGAGCAATGTGTGATGAAATGATTATAATCCCCATTCCCATCTGTGTGGGGGAAGAAGATAGGGCCTAGGTAGGAGGGAGGGGTAGGGGAAAGTTGTTTTTAAGATTTATTTTATTTCTCATTATCCTTCTATGCTTTTGGTTAGTAATAAATTCACTTAATTTTCTCAGTTCGAATCTGTTTTGCCTATGATGGTATTTGGTGTGTGACCTTTCCTGGTCTTTATCTCAACTCAAGAAAGTTTGTTATATTTTCTTCCCTGTCCATCTGAGAAGGGGAATGATAGAGAGGCTTTGGTGGATGTCTGGCATCCAGCCAGGGTGCCCACTACAGAGATATCTGGAGGGAATGACAGATTTGGAGTTTACTTCTAGCTAACGAGAATTCCTTTCATAAAGAGTGATTGCAGATTCGACTTGCAGGTGGTAAGACTTTGACTGATACCTCAGCTGTTTCAGTCGTTAAAAGAGAAGCAGCAAATGATACACATCGGAAGGGGCATATGGAGGTGTCCAATTCCACAGGAACAATTTTCAAGTTAATTCAAACTTCAGAATTATATCAAGTTGCTCTCTCTGCAGTCCACTTGAGTTTTGAATCAATGTGAATGAGGGTAGAGATTCCACAACCTGTGTGAAACTCTTTTCCAATATTTGGTTAACTACCATCATTTAAAAAACCAATATATATCTTAATATCTGACTGCAGTTTCTCTTTCTGGAGCTTGTATCTGTTGGCTTTTGTTCTTTTGTGTATACTTCCCATTAGACATTTGTAGGCAGCATAAAAGCCCACTGTAACTTTCTCCTCTTAAGTCTGAACAAATCCATTTGTGTCAACTTCTCATTATAAATGATGACCCGCAGCTCCCTAAAGATCTGGGCCACTTTCCATCACACTTCCTCCAGTTTGCCAATATCTCTCTCATACAGGCAACTCCCAAATGGGATGCACTGCTCCATAGAGGTTCTCAAAAGTGCTGCATTGATTGGAATAACCACCTCAATCTGCTGTCTATGTTCTTGCTAGTACACTCCAGTATGCAACTGGCCTTTGCTACATAGGTACGTCCATACTTCTGTTCACCTGGTTGTCCAGCAGGACCCCAATGCTATTTTCTGCATATTGGCTTTCTGTGCAGCTCCCACCCTGGCTGTACTATTGCATAGATTTATTCCATTAACCCTGGGGGCACTACAAGTGACTGTCTATCAGCTATACTTCAAACCACTGACCCTGCCCTTTGAGCCCAGGCCGTTCCGTGAATTTTCCACATAGTTTATAGTTTTGCTCTGTGTCTTTCAGTACTTCCATGCTGTTGCTAGCTGAACAATTCATGGTTGCTAAGGAATGTGCTTCTCTCTGTGGGAAAGCGCATAATCACTTTGCTTTATTCTCTTTTATTACAGCAGCCAATTTGGTCGTGCTGTTTTTCTCTTGACATCCTCTGAGCTGTACTTGTCCTTGTCTGCTTACCTTTGACTACAGGAGCTGGGACTTCATAAGGAAGAAGATGTAATTATTTTTCTCTCTCATCTTTTGTCCCTATATAGATAAACAACCTTTTTTCATAAAACTGAAGATCCCTATGTCTAGTTCTTCACTGTGTGGTATGAAGTTGGTGATCAGAGGTTCTATTGCATACTGAGTTGAATGCCGTGGGTTATTCTTTAAGTGAAGAAAAAACTGAGGGATATTGGTCAGAGCTACTGCCCTAGGCATAAGGCAGTGATAGTTAATTTAGCTGAATATATTTTAATTTAGTGAGGAAGTGGGGTTTCTGATTGTGACAGTGTTCATGCAAACCTGTGGCCCCAATCTTGGACAGAAAGAAGTGGATCCAGAAAAATCAGTGATTCTTTGGACACACTGCAAGCAGCATTACTGTTAGGTGATACTTAGTATCACTCCAAATAAGTTAAATTATTTCTTCGTTTAAATTGAGCAGAGTCCAATGAATCTGTCTTGATATTGAAAGTGCTTGAGGAGTAACTGAATTTTTACAAGAAATAAAATCTTTGGGAGGTCAACTCCCAGTCCATTAGGAATGGTAATCAGCTATTTTGAATGAATGTTCCATTTAGTTAAAATTCACCAAATGCATTTTTGATTCTCATTCAAGAATTTGTTCTAGGTCCTTGGCTACTTGCCGTTTCAATGGGGGTTTTTTTACGCTACTGAAAAGAGATCGAAAGAGAATTTGCACACATATGGAACTACTCAAAGGCCCTATGATGAGATATTTTGGAAAAGGTTATTCCTAAGCTCGGAGGGATTTATTGATTTTACGAGATCTAGCCATGGCCTCAGGGTGAGCATACTGGGGGCTGATGAAACTAGAGTGTTGCATGAACCCATTTTCAAAGTGTAGGATGCACCTACATTCTTAGAGAAAGAGAAAAAAACCCATAAGGCAGCAGTGAGATCTCAAAGCAACTTCCTTGTTTGTTTTAAACACACTATTTATTCCATTTGTCTTTGGAGTCTTTCAAAGTGGGGAACTAGAAGAGGTTCCTGTTTTTTTCTCTCACTAGAATCTAGCCATTGTTCTTGAAATCTCTGCCATGGGAAAGATTAAATTACTTTTTATAAATCTGAAAGTCTCATCTACTCTGCCATGGAAACCCTGTAGTACTCTGGAACTATTTCCTTGACCCTGACCCTAACCAGACTAAAGAGCTGGTAAATTTCCTTGCTGTAGGGGCAGGATGTCCTCCCAGCTCTAGCTTTCATCAGAATCTATTTTTCTAAAAGGAGGATGAATTTTCCTGAAATTAAGTAATGACACGATCAAGAGAAGTAGATTGTTACTGTTTCTCTTTCCTACTTACAGAACTGTGCAGCTCAGAGAATTCCATCATGATTTTGGTACCTTTATGAGTTAGTTTGAATTCTGCTATTAATTATAAAGTGGCAAAAGGTTTGGAGGTGAGACACCCAACTTCAAAAAGGCATAAGGAGAAGTTATGGTTCAAACTTTATACTCATAGTGGTTCTATATGAAAGAAAAACAGAAAAACAAAAAGAAAAAACAGAAGAACTCTCACAAATACACAAAAATCTGAACTACCAAACCCAACAGACTAATAATGGTGAGAATGAGAGGAAAACTAATGAAAGGGAATATAACTATGAAAATGGAACTATTTAACTTTCGTTTGCTAATTATTTAGAAATCATTCAGTTGACTGCCCAAAAAAAATAATGTTCTTAACAGACAGAAGAAAAATCTGAGCTGAGTTTAGTGGTGGCCATATTTTGAGTAGGAGGATGGACTAGAAAGAACTTTTCAGTCTGAATGATTCTGCAACTCCATGGCTTGTGGTATTTGTACATATTCAAACAAAAGATGAATCCCAGTTACATGGGCAATCATTAACCTGAAAGATCAAGAAATACCATAATCAGAAAATATTTCAGAGCAAGAAGTCAAATGACAGTAGTGTGGAACAGGAAAAGTGTGATTTCATACCTTTTTGCCTTTGGGAGAGATCTGTACTTTACCAACATCTACCTTCTGACCAGAAAGCTCATTGCATTCCAAGAATGATGTAAAGATCATGACTGTCTGCTTAGTCAAATGAGTAATGCAGTTGAAGCATCAAGTTACATGGTTGAAACTGGAAGCATAAAATCCATCATAATAAAAATGCAGAAAAGAAATGCACATTGCTTTATCATTGGCAGTGTCAACAGATGGCATAAAATTACCACCTTATGTGTTCTTGATACATAAAACAATGCCAAAGGAACAGCTGCCTACTGGAGTAGCTGTCAAGTGTCAAACCCAGGATGAATACTTACATTTTTAGTGAAGGATTGCCTGCATGTCATTTGAAGTACGGACATGTCTGCTACTAAGAGAAACAGAATGTTTGTCCTAGAAGCATTCAAAGATGATCTGTTGTCAGCAGTGAAGATTGCTGCTAGAGAAAGGAACTCTGATCTTGTCACACTAGGAGGAAAGCCGCTACAAATCCTTTGTATGATAGACCATTCAGTTTTTATAATCAAAATGGATTCTGGCATCAAGTCATGCTTTAACCCCTTCAAGGGAAACAAAATAGCCTTGTGGCACACAGTAAAGAATTTCTTCCTAATATCTAATTGAAACCTACTCTCTTTCAGTTTAAAACCATTGTCCAGTCACTACATGCACTTGTAAAAAGTCCCTCTCTTTTTTTACTGGAAGGTGCTGTATGGTCTCGCTAGAGCCTTCTCTTCTCCAGGCTGAACATCCTCAACTCTCTCAGCCTGTCTGCATATGAGAAGTGTTCCAGTCCTCTGATCATCTCTGCCAGCCTCTCCAACAGCTCTGTGTTGTGTCTATGTTGGGGACTCCACAGCTAGATATAATCCAGGTATATTGTCACAATCCACGTATATTGTCACAAGAGTAGAATAGAGGGAGAGCATCACTTCCCTAAAATTAAAATCAACTCCTCAATAGTAAAATATAATTTTTATTACTGTAATTATGAGCTAATTTCATTATAGTCTTGATTTATCTGTTAGTTATTTGCAGGATTTCAAGATTTGTATTTTTTGTTCTACAAATAGTTTCCTCAAGTTCCTTTCATGTGAATTTTCCCAGTGCTAGTTTTGAGACTCTGTATACACCTTTTTGTTTCATCTTCCAAATTAAATGTTTATTTGAGACACTTCATTTAAACTGTTCTGATTTTCTCCTTATTCTCTGTTGTTTCAGTTAAAAAATTAATCATGCAGTCATAACTAGGATATCTTCTCTGGCAGCACTGTTCTCATTTGTGCTCCAGTGTGGTGATGGAGGGTAGATTAATTTAAAATGAAAAAGGAAAACAATCAAATTGCAGTTTTCCAATGCACAACAGAATCATGGTGTAATAGATGGGTGAGACAAAGAGAGAATGCTTAGGAGAAACCTTAAGCTGTAATCATTATGTTTATAGAAAATTTTGCTCCGTCAAGGCAGAGGAAAACATTCACTGAAATGAAAAGACCCTGATTTTAGTATAGGTGATGTATTTCATCTGCAGTTGGTATTCAAATAATATATGTATTTACCAAAAAAAGAGAAAGAGTGAAGAATTTTGTCAAAGAGAAAACTATTTTGATAATAAAGATGTGCTACTTCTGCTATAATAGCTATGGTTAAAGTTCAGTATGTTCTAAACAGCCTGGGAAGCTCTGGCTTCCTCACATTCATTTAATGTGGTTTGATTTGTGGTTATTTTTGTTGTTTTGTTGGGGGGTATTTTCATGTTGCATTAAAAACCCAGGGAGAAGGAAAAAAATTAACTTAGAGAACAGCTTTTGTATTGGATTAATTTGTCAGCTGTCATAATTTTCTCCTATCTTCATCTCCCCTTGTTCTAACAACCAATCTTTACCTGATTAAAACCAGCATCCCTCCAGCTATATTTTCATTTTGTATTGTATCCTTCCCTGTGTTTATGCAGAACAGCTTTTGTTTTATGTTATTTAAATAGGAACTTGATTATGTTCTGAGAGATGTGGGATCATTTTTTTCTAACCTGATTGACCTGTCTGTAAGACAACAACCTAGTAATGCTATCAGATATGTTATCACTCCTTTAGTTCAGGTGGACAAGCACATATTAAAACTATTAGCTCATATACTCAGCGGCATCCATGACAATTGTGGTCAACATTTGCAGTAGCTCAGTTCTATTTTTACCTTTGAAAAGTACTATTTCAGACTCAAGTCGGGCATAGGATTTGGTGACAGCTGTTATTTGGATGGGTACAGACTAGATATTTGGACAGACACTTTTCTTTTGTAGATGGCAAATGTTCTTCAAGGTAGTGAAGTGTCACCCCAGAAATAGAAATGGGTTCTGCTCCCACATACCTTGATGACATCAGGGTACATTGAGCACCAGTGTCAGCCAAAGCCATATATCTTGGTGGGTCAGACGTGCCAGGCCATCGGATCCACACAGTCCAATAGATCCGGTTGTCCCTCTCCTACCTAGCTAGAGGCAGGGCCCCTCTAATCCTGGTAATGCTACATGTTGCTCTCCTCCTGTAAATATGTTCCCTAGGTCTCTTCAAGAGGATTGGTCATGTTATCATTCCTGTACTGTCTGGAGTTCTGTCCAGGAGAGACTGGAGCAGCGTTGACTCTAGATAAGCTTCCTGTGGTAGCACTTCCTCTTTTTAATTCACGTACCTGGAATGCTGAGGATGAAGTGGGTTTTCTATCCCACTTCCTCATATCTTCTCCATGCTTCTGAAGAAAAAAACAGAAGTTTTTTCCTCCAGATACCTCATGGAGTGTATTCTCTCTCCTTGGCCAGGGGATGTCTGCTCCTAATGGCAGAGACTCTTGTTGGTTCTGGCGAGATTTGGTAAATTCCTTCCTTAAGCTCCTTTCTCAGTTTCTGGTGGCCCTCTTCAACTTTCTCCTCCAAGCTCTGGACATGTTCTGCCAGCTTTGTTTCCACAGATGAGATAGGGGTGCATAGCAGGGCGGTGACAGTGTCCTCATGAATTCTCAGTTCATTGACCAGCACCCCCACCCTGTCCTCGCCTTCCCTCCACTGCAGTGTTGCCAGGTAACGGGAGTACATCTCTGGTCCACGCCGTGCGAATCTTAACCACATTTGTGACATGCACTGGACACCATCTGGACTCTTGGGGAATTTCTCGTCTTCTGAGAAAATTATCTCCAGCACAGCCGATTCCCTCAGGCATCAGATACCTTGTTCCACTGTGCTCCATTTTCCTTGCTGCACCTGGAGATATTCTTTGCAAAGGTATCTGTCCTTTACACTTGCCAGCAGTCACCGCCAGAGGCTGAGAGTTTCCTGGGTTCTCCCAATCCCCTGGTCAATGACCACATCTCAGGAGAGGGATCCCAGTTGTCTGGCCTTACTTCCGTCCAGAACAGTGTCATTAGCTGTGGCATTCCAGATCTGGAGCAGCCAGGTCAGGATGGACTCGTTTGCCTGGCGGGTGAACTCCCTCCGCAGGTCACGCAGCTCACCCAGGGACAGAAACCGAGTGATGATCTCCAGCTCTGTCTGTTCTGCTGGGTGCAAAGGTCCTGCCGCATCCTCGTCAGTCACTATGTGGACTGATTTGCTCTTTTGATTTTTTCTTCTGAATGGGAGCAACTGCTACCAGCTTGGGTTGTTCTGACTCAGTGATGATTTGTGTGGAAGCGTTGACTGCTCTTTTGGTTCCTTTTTTCTTTTTGACATTTTGCATGGACGTGGTGCCTGTTGTTTTGCTGCTTTTCTCCCTCTCATTCTGAGGATGCAGTGCCATAGCTCTGATTCTAAGCATGGTGTACACAGTGCAGTCATAGAGAAAAAAGAAAACAGAACTGACAAGATTAAGCCATCCTTAACATCCAGAGGGAACTCAATATTTTCAAAAAACTGCCGTGCCTGGCCTGGAAGAAACCACTCTCTACTCTTCCCACCAGGGGCTGGGTGCGATTGTTGAGGAGGTCCCAGACATAGCAGCCCAGACTAGGACAGGCAAACAAAATTGAGTATATATTCTGAATGGCATTCGTTGCCTCGCAGGTTATCATGCAATAGACATAATGAACCAATAAAGCAATTCTCATACCATTCCCTGGTCTCAACAGGAGCAATACAACAAGCAGGTAGTTCCCCATGTGAGGAAAAATATAGAGAGCAAGGTACAGTACCCATATAGACAAGCTGAGCACCACGGTGAGTAGGTTTTGTTATACAAAATTGTAATTCTAACTTTCTCTCATGTTGAGCCCTACACCGGGCACCAAAATATGTGCTAGTTTGAAAACAAACCAGAGGGCGATCACAAGTCAGAATTATAATTTAACAGGAAAATTAAAATAAATGCAATAGTACAAGAACACTGACAGAGTCAGGATACAACCTGACACCCGGTAAGTCAGGGTGGTGGTAGCAGTCCAGATGAAGTGGTCCTGTTGAAGCAGTGATCCTGTAGAAGGGGCTGGTCTTCACCTGAAGGTCCAGTGGTAGCTCTTGTCCTCTGGGAATCCAGTAGGTAGGGCTGACTGTGGTGTGGTAGGACTGACTCAGATTATATCCAGGTAGGAATGCTTGGGCTCTCCTCCCTGGGTGGAGCATCTCACAATGGGATGATGTAATTTTAAGAGTCATGCAGTGAGGCTGGATGGCCCATTAACAGAAGATATCCTTCTGGAGGGAGTTACCAGGGATGTCTCATGAAGAGGTAAAGAACCCAGCCGCACCTTGTTTTAACAGATGGTGAGAGAATGCATACTTTTGGTTACATCCCACATTGTAACCTAAGACGTATGACACTGCTAGAGAGTTGGTGGATGAGGAAAGAGCCACTGATGTCATTTACCTGGACTTCTGCAAAGCACAATACTGGTTGTATTCCAACAACATTGCCGTATCAAAGAATGGATCCAATTTAGAGACTGAGATAAGCACCAACAATTTCATAATGGTCTAACTATGCCTTCTAATCCAGCAATATTTCTTAATTTGGTGAGAATATTGTAGAAATCTCAGTGCCCACAAATATTCAAAATCAGTTAGTTGTTGAAACCATATATAATTTTTTACAAAAATTTTGTTTTCTTGAGGACTGATGGTCTAAGTCTTCTATGAATATTGGCCATACTGATAAAGAGGAAATTGAAACTAGTGTTCTGCCAACTTTTTGCCTCTGAGATTTTCTAGAGTGCCACCTCAATGGTGCTGCCGATGTTGTTTTTTATCCTAGCTTTATTTTTCCTATTGTCTTAAAATTTTCAGCAGCTTAAATTCAAGAGGGACAAATCTTTCCTTGCAGTTTTCTGAATGCACTTTAACTTGAATTTCTTTCTGTTATTTATAACATGATTTATTAGGTGTTTGTATTATCACCTTCAAATAACATCTTTGACCCTAGTGCATGTGTCAGCAGAACTGCAGCTGTGTACAGTATTGTATTTTTTGTCCTTAATATTGAAAAATATTGTGGTTCATACATTGCTACTGAAGTACAGTAATAAATGAAACATATTGGCATACATACTATTTTTAATTTCAACAGATGAAATGCTAATCTCCAGACTGATGCAAAGTAGCAAGAGAAGTTCTACTTCTTGCTGGTTGATCTATGATTTACAGATAATTGATACCAAATTAAACATAGAATAAATTAACGTCACTATAATTTCTAATTGTCTCAATTGATGTTGCTTCACACCATTACTGTAAGGATTCATAGAAAACACAGTATCTGGAATTTATACAAATATTTTAAGTCCATGTGTTATTATTTTGACAAAAAACAAACAGGACAAAGATGGTGTGTTAAAACTTCAAAATGACCATATTGCCACTGTTAAACTTGTAAAGTTACTTTCTTTAATAAATAAAATGTCACAAGTAATTTTTTTAAGATGAGGGGTTTTTTTTTACATTTTAAAACAATTTAATTTTCAAACTGTTTGCTCAGCATTGTCTTATAAAGCAAGCCTATGCAAACTTATCCTATGCAGCTATTCCTCCATCCCCAGGATAAATAGCTCTACAGCTACATCTTTACATCTCTCTGCCACTTATAAAACAATATTCTTTTAATCTATGTTTTATTTAGCAAAGTTATCTGAAAATTCAGACAAGTTTCTGCTACTTTATATATATTTACAAGATTCAATTCTAAACCATGAAATTATTGAAAACAAAAAACCAGAATCAAGTTCTTTAGGCTTCAAGTTCAGAAGAAATAACCACATATAATTTAGATTTGCAGCAGAAATGACAGTAGTCAAACAGCTTTATCCACCTTTTCCTCACACATTCCCTATGTTGTCGTAAACCTGTCAATTCAGACTACCCTTTCAAACATTTCTGAAATACATAATAGCTCATATAATCTAGTATTTCACCACTTTATGCAGTTTCAATAGCAGAAAGCCCCAAATTCTCAACTGAAAAAAGGTTTTACTTTTAAAGTTTTTCTTCCATGTTTCTGTAAATGATATCATTTTGTGTCTCTAATCCGTATTACACGGCACAGTCTCAGAATCTCCAGGGTAGAACCAAATGCTAAAACATTGGTACTTTTAATTAAATTGAAGACAAGGTTTTACCTAACATGTAAGAAGGTGTCAAAGCTTTTGTATAAGAACTGAACAAACCCGATATCTTTCATAAGACAAAAACAATGTATGAATTGATACTTTACTTTATGAACAAAGGTGAAAAAAAAAAAGAGGCTACCTCTTAGTATCAGCTCTAAACATATAAGGCTAAATATACGTGTAGATCAGCATAACACTCCAGAATTTCATCCATAGCAAAAACCTGGGAAATTTAGTCCAAATACTAGTTAAAATTTTCCACTCCAGTCAGGTTCTTCTTTATTACATGCTTACTATCCCATCAAATTCTACACTTAACTTTGAGCCCAAATATTGGAAAAATACAGTTTGGCCTAAAGTCATAAGAACTTTTTAGAGAACTGCTATATTTGAAAGTGTTTAGGAGATTTTCAGATGAGAAGGCCTGTAACTACTATATAATGCAATGAATTGGGACGATATTGTGTAATATCTGTGCCTTTTTATCTCACTTGAGAAATGAGTACAGGTCTGAGAAAAATTCCAATCTATTGTGTATATCAAATACAGTAAGTTTTCAAATGAGTATGTGGTTTTAAAATTTTTTCTTTTCCATCTGTAAGAACATGTAAGCCTGCCTACTTCTTAATTATACAGAGCAATGAACTAAATGTCATAGCAGCAGTTAGATACTAGATTGCAATATTTTAAAATATGTCATAGAATTTGTTTATCTTAAAGCACATTTCTGCTGTAGATCTTGCTTCCTAAATCTCAGCTGCACTAGAAATCCATAAAATCTTCTCTCTACTTAACATTCTGATTGAGTTCATTTAAAAGGATGCTGCAATTTCTGAAAGTTTCACTTTTTTCATAAATCATGTAATTTAAACAAAAATAAATAATTTATATCTGTAAATATGCTACAGTAAAACTTTTTGAGTAATTTTCTGAATATATAAATAGTATTTGCTAAGTTCGGGAAAAGAAAATGTTAGCTATAGCATGAGATACTGAAATCTTTTTCTCAGTGGAGTAAAGTTTCTGCGTTAAATCATCTCCATTGCAAGTCGCCTGCTTTCTTCATTATTCTCATTATTTCCTCTCTCTTACAATACCATATTTGTCCCCTTAGTCTTTCTCCACCTACCACCACATGTAAAGATCTGACAGTGGCTGGACAGAAGGTCAAAGATTGTAAAGCTGTGTACCTAATGGCCAAGAGAAAAACCCAACCTGATTTCAAACCAAAGCATTCCCTCAGTGGTACCGTTCACTTGGATGTATTACACTACCCAGCTGACAGATTTAAGAAACTTGAAAAAGCTTAGTAGCTTCTTTGGCATATCTACCCTTTTTGAAAAGTGACTGGACCAGATCCTGTAACACTTTCTCTTAACGAGTGTTAAGGGTTAAATGTTAAGTGTTAACAAGAAACAAGTGTCTCTTTTCCATGGATAAACAGTTGAATACTTGTTACAACGGAATTTATCTGAACAGAATAAATTCTTTGATGTAGAATCAGTTTGATTATGATTAAAATTATGATTAAAAATAAGTCAAAGAATACTAAACATTTTTACTGTTTAGGCTTCCTATATTGATAATTTTTTAAAGTATTGTCAGAGAGGTCATCTGAAGGGACAAGTAGGAACATTCTTTCTCCCACTTGTGCCATTGATTGATGACAAGAAGGTTTCCAGTATAAGAATACCTCATTCCTTTAATAGATTTTAGATGGACACCAAATAACTTGTATTTTTATATAGTAAGATTTACATGCACATCCACACACAAAATCCTGGAATTCATAAAATGATTTTACGTGCTTTGTAGGAGGTCTTTACATAGACAATCACCCACAATGAATGGGTTGAGAGAGTTGATGAATGATTCCACAGAATTAACACCTGGTTATCATTAATGTCTGGGAATTTAAGGTTTTTAGGTTCATATTGCTAAAGAAAATACTTCCATATTTAGTGTGAAGAATTCACTTTTGTGATAGGTAAAAAAATAGTATTTGTAACCAGGCCTGATGAGCTTGAATAAATACAAATTGTGACAATACAAGGTATTTCTTCTCCCAAAAACTCTTCTAAATAGCTTCTGCAGTGGACACATTTCAATGAATTTAGCTGAGTGTTAGGGAGACATTAATTTCTGGGGTAAATTCTGGTATCTGATTTTATTTATTTGTTTTGCCAGATAGTAGCCCATAAATAAGATACAATTTTGTTGACCTGACATTTTCTAATAAAAGTACCTTACAGAAAATAAGCAAAGAATCAAAAACTAAATTAATAAGAAATTACCTTTTTCCAAGTGTATCTCTTTTCTTTGCGAAACCTCAAATTTCACCTATCCCACGCGTATGAACATGTTTTAAGATACACAGCTTGGGATCTAGTAGAGTTTTTTCCTGAAAGTAAATGATTTGGGTTTTGCTATTATTAAGACTAGTAGTCTCACCCAGGTACAGGACAGAAAGGTCTGTTTTTCATAATGTTACTTTGAAGCTTAAATTTAAAATCATAATTATCTCAACAGCATTTGCAAGTTTTTACCAGGTGTTTGCATTCAGCATATTTTACAGGAAATACTGTTTTCTTTTAAAAGGGCGGGGCGGGGGGGGAGAGAAAAAAAGGCTTATAGTTTCAGTCAAACCTACACTGCTGAAGAATTTTCTTAAGGAAAATCACTTTGCATGTGTAGTGCATTGATAGCTCTTCCTAATTTGCCAGCATTTATGCCCTTTTCCTGTTTTGTTTTTTTTTGTAATAACTTTTATTTAACTTTAAGGGACCAAGTAATACATATGAAGAAAGTTTAACAACAAACAGCAAGTACCACGTGTCCCTGTTCAACACATGCTGCAAGTAGTATTGGCAGACCATAAGCAAAACCCAGCACAGACAGTCTGAATAGTTCCTGATGAAAGTGATATGGTTACTATATTAAAAAAATGTTTTGAAGGAAGATCTGCTGCAATGGAGAAGATGCTCAGGGGAGGATGTTCATCTGGAAAGCCCATCACTTCTATTGGCAGCTGGCTGATGAGGAGTTTTCCTTTTCTCTTGCACTCTCTCCCTTAGGCGCTCTCTCCCTCTGCCTACGGCTCTATCTTTTGTTTTCAAAATGCTGAAAATTAACTTTTAGTGCTGGAGTGGATATATGACATCAGTTATCAAACACTCTAATCTGTCTTTGGTGAACTATTTTTAGCATAATTTGTGAAATATTTCTCTTTCATGTCAATAGAATCATAAAATATGCTGAGCTGGAAGGGACCCATAAGGATTATTGAGGCCAACTTCTGGCTCCAAAAATCCCACCATGTGCCTGAGACCATTGAACACTTCTTGAACTCTGTCAGGCTGGTGCTGTGACCACTTCCCTGAGAAACATGTTCCAAGGCCCAACGGTCCTCTGGGTGAAAAACTTCTTCCTAGTATCTAACCTAAACCTCCCCGACTCAGCTTCACACTGTTCCCCTGGGTTCTGTCACTGGTCACCAGGGTGAAGAGATCAGTGCCTGCCCCTCCTCTTCCCCTCATGAGGAAGCTGTAGACAACAATGACGTCCTCAATTCCTCCTCTTCTCCAGGCTGAACAGACCAAGTGACCTCAGCCACTCCTCATACGGCTTCCCCTCAAGACCCTTCACCATCTTTGTTGCCCTCCTCTGGATGCTCTTTAACAGCTTAATAACCTCTTTACACCATAGCACAGGAACAAGACCAAGCCATTTCATTTACCTGCCAGTCCAGGCTGATTTGACAGGATTATGTTGTCTGACAGGAAGTATATCCCACATGGCACAGAAGAATCCAACCACAAATATTCAACGTCCATGACGAATATCAGAGCCAGAATCTCATTTATTCCTACAATAGTGAGCTAAGGTTTACTTGACTGGAACATTCTGTATATATCTTCATATCAGAGTCTCTCTTCATAAGTGAAGAAGGTTGGTCCTTTACAATCCTCAGCAATACCACGTGGAATTGCTACAGCCTTCATATTTTATGCATGAGGACCACTATTTTGGTTGAAGGAGTGGTAGAAAAAAAGGGGCAAGTCCCTGCATCACTCCAGGACATGAAAGAGTCAGAGAAATTGAGATAATAGCCTCATGAAGAAACTCTCAACCTTACAGCTATCATAAGTTGTCACAATATTTGCAAAAATTAAGCTAAAAATAACCCTGATTTACTCTCCCAGGAAATTCAGAAGAGATTTTTATTAGCAATTCTTATCTAAAGTGGTTCTTTAAAAGGCCAGCTATCAGCAAGGAATGATATCAGTCTAAAAGTGTGAATAATTATTTTCTATTTATGACCAAATATTATGATATTTTCTTGCCTTCCTCTGTCTTTATATAACTAAGAAATGAGAAGGTTCCTGCACACAGTTTATTGAGATCAGCTGCACTTGACCATAGAGAAGATAACAAGCAGAATGCTCTCTCCCTATCTCCATGCGAAGTGCTTAATAAGCCTTAGATAAAAGCCAAAAGAAAGAAAAAAAAGGTTGGGAATTTTCACATCATAATAGGAAAAACTGATGTACAGTAAGCTTGGTACAATCAAAACTGTCACGCAGCAGTTACTGATGTTAATAAAGATTTAACATTCTTGAGTTCCACTTAGAAACAAAATATATAATATTAAATAAAAAAAAGAATGTCCTCGAGTCTAAAGGAAAAAAATTAAAAATTCAACTACTTTCAGTCAGATGTTTGTTGCTAGCAACCATGAGAAATACAGTATTGCAAATTATCACACTTGGCCTGCCTTATTAAAAATAATAATGGAAATTCAAGCGTGAGAATTCAAAATTTCTTAGCACTTCAAAATATATTTGACATTGAAAATAGGAATTCTAATGTCTTGTTCCATGCAAAAGACAAAAGCGTGTTAGATAGAAGGGAATATTTGCTGTCATATATTATACATACCTCTAGCTGAGGGGAAAACAAAGACTGTCTCCTTTTACAGAGCCATTCAATAAAAATAAATTAAATAGAGAAGTCAATTCCTGGCTCTAAATATAATGTTATTGAAAGAAAATTATGTCATGAATAGAGCATGTACATTAGTGTGATAATAGGAAAGAGGAAATGGCACAATTTTGCTACAATAAAATTTCTCAGTAATTTTGTAAATGTAGGACATTTATGCAAATTTTAAACAATGATTCTTTGCAGATTCACAGTACCATTTGTAAAACACTGAACAAGATAATTCTATGTTTCCTTTGCTACAGCATGTCAGTTGTGGTTAGAGTACAATTAATACACTATTTCAAACTTGATGCATATAATTTAATTTGCTTTCATTAGCAAAAAGACCAAAAAAACCCCAAAACAAACTCAAGCCAAACCCAAAGCAAAACAGCACAAACAAAAAAAACCCTCACCTCCCCCCCAAACCCAGGCTTCTTTCCAGCAAGCTGTGACAGACCAGAACTATCATTAAACATACTATTAGTAACCTGGGAAAAAAACACAACAAATCAAGCAATCAATCAAACAAAACAGATTAATTTGTTTTTCTTTTAAGGGAAAATGAGCAAGCAAGGACAATGTCAAGCACAAAATTTGTCTGAACATTGTAATCCTACGCTTAATTAAATCTTTTGTCACTGTGCCCAAGTGTTAGTCCACCAAAGATGTATCTGTTGTTTCTCCAAGTTGATATATGTTTATTTCACTCTTTCCCTGTCAATACTTCCAGCTATATAGCTGCTATACAGTGTTATAAAATCTTAGACAGAGGTTCTAAAATTTTACTTTAAGAGATAGTTTCAACTAAATATATCTTGTCATCTTCAGTGAGATTTCCTTGGGGTTTTTTTGCTGTTATCATGACGTCTCTGACTTGTATTTTGGATATAGAGCTATATGACCACAGGATAATTCAGCTGGGAAAGGATCTCATGAAGTCTCTAGTCCATCTTGCTGCAAGGGATGTGCTGCAGTCAGAGCTGGTTGGTCCAGTTTGCTCAGCTCTGCTCATGCTACATCCAGTCAAGTCTTAAAAATCACCATTGCTTTGGAATGTTTTACAGCAAATTGCTTCACCACTTTGCTATCCTGTTGGGAATTTTCTCTTCATTGTACCCAACCTGAATGTTTTGTTTTCCAACATATGTCCTTTGTCTTTTGTCCTCTCACCACACACAGTTATGAAGAGCCTTGGTCCACCTCCTTGCAGGCATTGGGGGTCTGATGTTTGGTTCTCCCCTACAGCCATCTCTTCTCCGGGCTGAACAATCCCTCACTCTTCTGACAAGGCAAGTGATTCAACCCACTACAATCCCTGTGATACCACCTAATAATCAGTGCCCATGAAGCCCAACCACCAAGCTACCTGTCTTACTGCTCTAATCTCCACTCATTCAGAACATAATGAATGTCTTCATGTGGGTAAAAACTTCAGACCTGCCTGAAATACCAGAGGAATTTGTTTAAAATTATTTCAGAC
>VYXC01000685.1:856933-875059 GCA_013397175.1 Platysteira castanea
CACATTGGGCGCCAAAATCTGTCTTGGTTTAAAAGACAGGTGTCTGCTTAAAGAAGGCAGCAGCCTCCCTTGGAATGGAAAAATGCAACTCCCCTCCCTCCAAATTTTATAATTTTGAAATTAAGGGGCTTTCAGGCAAAGATATGGGGTATAGGAATAACAGTTCTTTTACTAATATATATAAATACATATATATGACAAAACAATAGTACAAAAAACACTGGTTTAAGCTGGCACCCTGCCAGGCAGGGTGGTGGTAGCAGTCCAGTTTGATACCAGCTGCAGTTCTCCTTGAAGTAGTCCTGTTGAAGACGGTGATCCTGGAGAAAGATCTGGTCCTTCTCTGGGGGTCTGGTGGTGGTTAGGGAGCTCTGGTCCTCTGGGAGTCCAGTGGGAAAAAAGCTCTGCCTAGCTGCTCCAAAACCCCCAGACTTTATTCTGGTGGGAATGCTTGGGTCCTTCCCCCTGGGCGGAGCATCTCACAATGGGATGGTGAGTCATAGGGCAAGGCCTTAATGGGCCATTAACGGGAGATATTCTGGGAGCCAGTTGTCTGAGTCATGCAGGAAGGCCTTGATGGGCCCATTAACAGAAAATAGTCCAGAGGGAGGAGGAGGCAGGGAGCACCACCCCATCTGGTCTCAGCAGCTCATGAAAATGGTAAAAGAATACTTTTTGGGGCTTATTTTACACTATAACCTATGACACATGTGATTGTGAAGGAACTAACAGGGTAAAAATGAAATGCAAATGCATAGGTCTACATAGGTCAAAGGATGACCTATTGAATGGCTTACTTCTTTATGCATTAAGAGGTGATACTGATGAGAAACAGATCATTAAACCACGGAATTATTTCCCCCGCTTTCCTCCTTCTCAGCAAAACAAGAGAATGGAAAAAAAATATGATAATATCAAACAAATCTCAAATTTACACACAAGTCTAAATTTTGGTTTATCCTTAAGAAGAAATGGTATTTATCTATATGCTATAATCTTGTTTAGATTTTAAAAAGTGATATCTAGTCAAAGTTCTCTTTTATGAAGTTAATTTTTGTTAAGGTCCCCAACTACTAAACCCAAAATTATTCTCAAATTTAATTAACTATTAATTAAAAACATACTAGAGGAAATAACCATGGAGGAAACACACATGGAGGAAACAAATCAAATTATCTGGTGTTCCAGTTAACAGTGATGATACTGTAGTTCTAGCTATTCTCTTTCATTACTATATCAGAAGCCAAAATTTTAAATATTTTATGATAAAAGAAGGAATTTCTCTCTATTTGAAAGATTCTCTTTGAAGAACTAAAGAAGGATAGAAAAACTCAATTTTAAAAAAATAATATTTCTGTTTACATTTATGATTTTTGTGTCTGAGATGTCTAATTATTTACCTAAATATCAAATGTAAGAAAATGCATCTATCCTGAAATGAGTTATCGTAACAAACAAGATCTGATTCTGTATAAACCCTGCCTTTGCTCTTAAACTTTTAATGTCCTATTTTTCTTAATATTGTATTTTTCACTGTATTAAATTGTTGAAATTTGCTTTGTATAATTCTTTCTCTATTTGTTTTCTCAGCAAAGAAAATGTATTTGCCCTTAATACTATTTATTCATAATGGATTTCTAATACGTGATGTTAATGGCAATTCACTTTTGGAAAGCATTACAACATCAAAATCATAAAGTTAACAAACTGCAAGTGTTTTTCTAAGGTGTATTTGAGTACACTCTTGACAATACCTATATTATTTCATTTCTATTTTCTTTTAGTGAAATTTGATATTAGAAAAAGTAGAAAAAGCATAGTAAAAACACACAGAATAAATGAAGAAAATATTTTTAATAGAATTTCTCTAATAAACTTTCTGGACCCTCTTTAATACTGGAATTACTGGAAAATATTAGATGAATTTAAAGGACCACTATTTTTAGCAATTGTAACAAATTAAAAAAAAGTTAAATAGAGGAATGATACTTTAAATAATAACAATGGACACATAATATTTACTTGTTGCACATGACTTTTCCAATCAAACCAAATCAAATCTGTACCATTTTACATGTAAGCAGGGATATCCCCACAACTTATTTCTGACTTCTGAAAAATGAAACANAGAAGGATAGAAAAACTCAATTTTAAAAAAATAATATTTCTGTTTACATTTATGATTTTTGTGTCTGAGATGTCTAATTATTTACCTAAATATCAAATGTAAGAAAATGCATCTATCCTGAAATGAGTTATCGTAACAAACAAGATCTGATTCTGTATAAACCCTACCTTTGCTCTTAAACTTTTAATGTCCTATTTTTCTTAATATTGTATTTTTCACTGTATTAAATTGTTGAAATTTGCTTTGTATAATTCTTTCCCTATTTGTTTTCTTGGCAAAGAAAATGTATTTGCCCTTAATACTATTTATTCATAATGGATTTCTAATACGTGATGTTAATGGCAGTTCACTTTTGGAAAGCATTACAACATCAAAATCATAAAGTTAACAAACTGCAAGTGTTTTTCTAAGGTGTATTTGAGTACACTCTTGACAATACCTATATTATTTCATTTCTATTTTCTTTTAGTGAAATTTGATATTAGAAAAAGTAGAAAAAGCATAGTAAAAACACACAGAATAAATGAAGAAAATATTTTTAATAGAATTTCTCTAATAAACTTTCTGGACCCTCTTTAATACTGGAATTACTGGAAAATATTAGATGAATTTAAAGGACCACTATTTTTAGCAATTGTAACAAATTAAAAAAAAGTTAAATAGAGGAATGATACTTTAAATAATAACAATGGACACATAATATTTACTTGTTGCACATGACTTTTCCAATCAAACCAAATCAAATCTGTACCATTTTACATGTAAGCAGGGATATCCCCACAACTTATTTCTGACTTCTGAAAAATGAAACATAAGTTATAAACAAAAGAATTATGAGAAATGTTAAACCTTTCAAAATAAAGTATTTTATAGTATTATTGATTAAACTTCATAATCACTTTATCATATCTCCTGACTACTTCTGATAATATAGCATATAGCAAAGATTTAAATGTCACGAAGGTAATAACAACTCAAACACTGAAGAAATTTTATCTTTTACAGTGCCCCAGAGATAGTGAAAACAAAGTGGACATTGAATGATATTAACAAAACTACTAAGGAAACAAAAATCAACAAATGGACAAAAATGTCCTGAAAATACAGTGTGATAGAATATAGTGCTCTTTTGGCCTCCTACATAATCTCATTTATCATGTAAATGAGTGGACAGTGGGATTCAAAAGATTTGTTTTTCGTCATACCCCAATCTGAACATCATTTGCAAAGGCCATGAAAAACTGTAGTACACAAAATCACTATTCACCATGAGCAACCAATTTTTAAAATAAACTGTAAAATTATGCACTGTTAATTACATGCACACACTAACTATTATAATTTATTTATTAATGAAAGCTGTTGTCTCATCAGAAACATGACCTCAAACTTCTATTTTGCCAAAGTGTGTTAAAGTCTGCTGAGGACCCAAAGAGGAATAGATAATATTGCCTGGACCACAAAGTTTGAAATATGTGAAAGAAAGTCCACCCTTTCCATTTTGCCTTTATTTAAAAAGAAACCCAAAAAACCTAAATTAAGATTAGAAAACATTATTTGGATGCATGAGAAGTGACAGATTTTTGAAAATATAAAAGGCACTTTTTATTTGCAAGTTTCTGATGTACGTTACAGTTTTTTGTAACCTCCCCCTAATTTTTTCTGTGTGCATTAAACACAAAGAAATTGCTTCCCTGTCATAAAACAGTATTTTCTGTACAGTGCAATGATGCTGTTTAAATGTACATAGCACCGAACAAGCGATGGAGAACCAAATGTTTAATCTACTGAGCTAGAAAACTTGTTTAAAAGATAGAATGAAATATGGAAATAGCTGAGGTTAACTTTTCTATCATGAAAAATCACTGAACCTTTAAAGGTTTTGATTACTCTGGAAGTTGTTCTTTACTCTGCATTGGAAAGAGACCTCATAGTTTGCAGTTCTTCCTCTCTCTCTTCCCTAATGGAGTGGTGTTTCTATAATAAGAAATTAGATCACCAAAGCTAAAGTTTGCATATTTAGGGATTTCCTTCAAAAGTGCCTCATCCTGGCAACACTTACCTTGTTAAATCTAACAAATGCACAGACAAATGCTCTGACTCCATTATAGTATTGCTCTTGAAGATAACTCACAGTTTTCTGCAAAGTATTAAACAAGCCTGTCAAGCCTTTTTCCTAAAATAAAAGGTAATGCTTTCTATCTCTGCTGCAATCACAGAGTAAACAGCAACTAATCCTGATGTCTAATTCTGAACAAAATGATCCTTCTTCCAGTTAATCCGCCATCTGATGAGTCACTTTTTGTTTTCTGATTGTTGGATAGGCAAATCTCCTACAAGAAGGAAATGTTTCTCACACCAAGGTGAAAAGTATTGACATTTCAAGCCTACTGTGGAGGCATATTGTCAGTTATCATGAATCAGCTTCTGTTCTCAGTACACCGCAGTTCCCTCTTAGGGACTGTCCTTGTTATGGAAAGCAGGGGTATGGCTTTGCCATTATTTAAAGTTGAGATATATCACAAAATTAGACTAATATGCTGCCACTATCATATCTCATTTTACCCGCTGTGGCACTATCAACTAACAAAACACTGCTAATTTCGTGATACCAAGGTTTAATGTCAATATTAGCCATTATGGCCTCTCTATCGTCTTAATCCAAGGAGACATAGTATTTTATAAACAAAAAAAAATTAAGAAATTAACATTAATTAGTGCAATACGATGCACTGAAAATTAATTCTAACTGCATGATTCAGTAGGGCATCTACTGATTGCAATTGTCTAGAAACAGCAATTTAGCTTGGAAGGAAAGAACTGAACAGAGCTACCTCAACTGAATATCATCTATATCTTCAAATCCCCTAAAATGTTCATAGATCCAACATAGCACCAATAAGGTCAACAAGCAAGAGCCTGAGCGATGCCTAACCAAAAGGAATCAGAGATGTGAATCCAGATGACACCCAGAAATGTCAGCTAACTCCTTAACTTCGCACAGAATACGCAACCTGTGTGCCCTACCCCAGACTCACAGTATCTAACCTCAGGTGTGTAGCACAACATTGAAAGTACAAATTGCCTATTCACACACTGAGTACTCAGGTAAATTTCTGAAGGGTAAAGAAAGAAAGCTGGGTTTCCTCTCTTGTGTGTGTTTTGTTTCTCTGCTGTCATCTTCCTCTTCTTTCTTTTTAATTTGGGTTTAATAACCCTCCAGCTCAGCTAATGAGAGTATTCTCTGACACACTGCTGAGAACTGCTGAGAGAAGCAGCTAAAAGCAATATTTTACACAGCTTGATGCTTCTACAAGTTTGCTTGGTCTTTTCTAGGCTCACAGGAGAGAGACTGTGTGTGTGTGTGACCGTGGGCATCTCTGTGTGTATGTACTTCTCTAACAAAAAATTTGCCAGTTAAATGTCATGAGTAGCAAGAACTACTACAGTTTCAGCTTTGTGTTTCTTTTCTTTTTATCAACTTTTCTTCTTTTTTCTTTTGGAAAACTGGACTACAATTTACAGAAGCAACAATGGCTCCAAGCTCTCTTGCTTTTTTTTTTTTTCCCTTCAAAAATATTTTTTTTTTGCATTTTTAATACAGTTTAAAATAAAACTAGGCAATAGATCATACTTTATATCAAAAGAGCATTAGAATACACAACTGAAGGAAAAAAAATCTGTTAATATTTAAACCATATTTAACATTTGATGTTGTTACCTCATGCTTGCTTTCTGCTTTTTTATAGTTCTGATAGCAGTTTGAAGTAGTTGTTGATGAAAACAGGTGAAGCAGAAGCACAAATCTTTGTCAAAACCATGAATATATACAAAAATAATTTTGTTCAGTAAGATAACAGGACATAAGTACACGTTGAGGCTCTGTGATGCTTTTCAGATGCTTCACTGATATTGATATAAAGCTGTACTGAGACTGAGTAGGCTTCATCTCACGAATTAGACATCTTAGCACAGGTGTTTCCTTAATATCCAGATAAATTTATTTTTCCTTTTGGCATTTTTCCAGGTTTAACAAAATTTCTGTGACATAAAATAATCACGTGAAAGAAAGGATGAGGTTTGTTTGGTTTGGGGTTTTGTTTTGGTTTTTTAATGTAGATAATCATCATATGACAGGTGAACTCTGGGTGTTTGTAGATAGAAGGCTTCTTTGAAGTTTCTCTCTCAGCTCACCATCTGTAAAAGAAGATAGTGCTGGTTTTTACCTCACAAAAAAGTAGTTACATTGTTATCTGGTGTTCTTAGATGCAAAAGTATAGAAAGATATCTATAAGAAAATACGGTTAATTAAATATGTTTTATTGAAAAAAGAAAAGTATCACATATAGGTATGGTTTGCTCTTGGTTAATAAGTCCTGTCAGCTGTTTCTTACATATTATGCTTGTAAGGATCAGCTTTTACAAAACTCCATATATATTTAAATCACTCTTAGTAAGTTTGCAAAGGAAATAATCAAAATACACCTGCTGCACAGAGTTGCTGACATCAAAAAGTGCTGGACAATATTATAAGCACTTTAACCTTTATAGGTTTTCAGAAATATCCTTTCTTACAAAATTTGACTGTGGTTTAGGCCTTACAGTTCTTCAGAACATCTTTCTTACAAAAAATTGACTGCAAACTGATGTCTCATTCTACTCATATGTGGTAGATAAATTTAAAACTTAAGATCTCATCAGTAGTTGATTCTGAGAAGATGAAGGATTATTGAGTTTTTGTTTTATTTGAATTTGTTGTTGGAAAAACTTAATCCTAGTAAGTTTTTTGTAGTAATAGTATTCTAGTAATGTTCTAGCACAATCAGTAATCTCACATTTTTGTACCTTAAAGCTAAATATTTTAACTGTTTGAATCAGGTTTTTTGTTTGTTTTCTTTTACCTTTCTTTTCTCTTTCTTTCTCTTTTTCTTTCTTTCTTTCCTTCTTTCTTTCTTTCCTTCCTTCTTTTTCTCTTCCTCTCTCTCTCTTTCTTTGTCCCTTAAATTTGTCTTTGAGGAAATAGTGCTCCTTGAATTGCATGTCTCACATCAAGAAAAGACTCCACTCTCTGCATGCTTTTTTCATCTACTAACTCAAAGTGAATGCCTTGTTGTGCTAAGAGACTGCAGGAAACATTAAACATCCCAACATACTGTTTGCTATTTTCCTATTTTTTTTAAACTGTTAAATTTAAAAAACTATCCTATCCCCATCATAATAATAAAAATTTGGATGACACTCACAATGGTAATAACAATGGTAATAATCCATGTCCTAGAAATTTTAAAATGTTTCTGCTTTTTTTTTTNGTCCTGCTGCTGCTCCAGTCCGGCGCTGCTGCCAAGGAGAGGCGCTGCCAGTGCTGCCCTTGGCGGGAAGAGCTCTCATCGGCATTCATAACCCTTATAACAGGGGGTGACAGGGGCTAAAAACAGCCACGAGGCTGCTGAGGTGGGCTTGCGAAGGGAACTCGGGACGAGGACCTTAACTTGTAGGAATGTTCAAATTAGAGTTCATAATACGTAAATAACCACACAACTTGGAAGGAAAGCAGGTTATGGTGGTGGGGAATAACAGATAAAGACTTACAAACATATTAGAGGCCTTTGTAAGTGTCCCTTTAACAGGGTAACTGGTAACTTGTGTACTTTAGAGTAATTCATTTGCCTGATTAACACTTAACACAATCCACTTACAATTACTGTAACAATTAACACAACCTTCCTTATCTTTAACCACTTAACACAGTAACTTCCCACAACCTAGAAGACAAAAGCCAAAAGAGGGACTTCTGTAAATGACATCCCTGAAAGATCCCATAAAGGCAGGACCAGTGAAACTGGAAATAGAAAGATAAGATAACTCTCATGATCATGGTTCCTCTCCCTCTTCTTCATTTTTCACCATTTGTATATAAATTTAGATATGTAACAAGGCCCAGCTATGTCCTTCAGGTCCTTTTGATCTTGCTTTGTACAGAATAGTAGAGGTTCTTAATATGTTTAAATTACATAAGCTCCCTATATCCATGCTTTAACCATGCATGGGTTGCTCCACTTGATCTGAAAAATCTATAAACCATAATACTGCTGTGATGTTCAGTTAATAAACAGTACTTTATGTCTGAATCCATCTCAGAAATTTTAATTTTCTCTTTCAAGGATCTCATAGAAACATGATCCTACAATTTCTGAATAACAGGTAAATATTAAGTGCCAGGTCATTAATGGCTGTTATTGCATTGTCTGACACAGCACGGCACAGACAAAACTCTTTTAGCTTTGGCATGCAGCTAAGTTCCAGATCAGAAAGGCAAGGTCTATTGCTAAAAAACATGGAGGTCGGGGAGAGCTTCCTGGTACTGAGGGCTGTAATTTGGAACGACCTTCCCCCACATTACCTTGACTACACCCAATGTAGATTTAGTCCTAAGTCCACACTGAGTCAAGATGAGGAGGAAGCAATCCTAGGGATATTGTAAAGGAATTAATTTAGGGTCAGTTCCAGACTACTTGCCTAAGAAATATATTCAGCTTAGAGAAGAGGAGACAGAGGAGTTATGTCATTGCTTTCTCCTGAAATGTGTGGGAGAGGGAAGTGCTGTTCTCTTCTCTCCAGCTTCTGGTAATAGAATGTCAGGGAATGGCTTAAAGCTGCCAGGGGAAGTTCAGATTGGATATTAGGAAAAAGTTCTGCACTGAGAGGGGAGCCAAGCACTGGAACAAGCTCCCTGGGAAAGCTGTCATGTCTCCAGGCCTGTTGGTGTTCATGAAGCATTTGAATAAGGCTCTTACATAGATGGCTTTACTTTTAAGTTGCCCTGTGTGGAGTCAGGAATTAAAGAACCTCATGGATCCCTTCCAACTCAGGGTATTAAATGATTCTGTGAGAAGGGGTTATGTACACGGCTCTCTAGAATTCATTGTTGTAATTGTACTGGTCGCAGAGCCTTATCTGACTCCAGAAGTGCCTGAACAGCACTAGTGATACTGGTGCATATGCTAGAAAGACCTTCTGATCATGATGCTGTTCTTGACCTGCTGCACCTAAACTGGTGGTGAATGAAAATGTACATCAATCTGGGCTTCAGAAACCATGAGACAACTGAGCCCAGAATCTTAAGGGACTCTTGAAAAGGAAGCAGAGGTGTTACGATTCTGGGCTTCACAACAGAAGAATCTGGCTTATTTAGGGAATTTCTAGTTCTAATTAGGATTACTTTCTGACAAGTAACCATAAAGAAAAAAGCTTCCCAGGAAAGTTGATGATATTTTATTGATTTTTTTTAAAATAAAACAATATGTTTAATATAAAAATTCATCCATAAATCATCCCAGTGTGGACAAAGACTAAGACTTTAAGCAGAAAACCTACTTGAATAAGCAGGGTCTTTTTTATGAACTAAGACAAACACAAAGCATAACAGAGGTGGAAACTAGGGTAGGTAAGAAAGGACTACACTAAAAGTCTTGCTTAATGTAATCAGGAGTTTTGCTCTCAGGCCTCCTTCTGTACCATTTCAGCAAGGAGAAACACAAGCTTGACACTGTCTAAGGAACTGGTGGCTGAGTAGGACCTGGGGGTTACAGCGGACACCAAGTTGAGTAGAAGCCAATAATTCACTCATTGCAAATGGGATGAACTTCTTACTACAGTAAGTGAAAGTACATCCCATGGTGCTACAGTAGGAATGTGGCTAGCAGACAGATGGAAGGCTCTTCTGCTCAGAAGGCCTGGAAGAGGAGGCCTGGAAAACTGGAAAGACTCCAGTGCAAAGCTATCAAAATGATCAGGCCTAAACCGTATGGCTCAGGAGATAAAACTGAGGGCACTGGATTTTTTGTGCTGGAGAAGAGGAGGCTAAGGGATGCCCTAGCAGCAGAGTCAACTGCTTGAAAGTTAGTTTCAAAGATGGTAAGACAAAGATATTTCCAGTATTGGCAGACTGCATAGCAGTGGAAAATGTCCAGAAATCTTATTTTGGGAGGAACTGGTATTAAAAAAAATGGGTTTAGGAGGTTTAGGAGGATAGGGTTTAGGAGCTTTTTTTCTTAAGGCTCATAAGGAAAAAGCAAAATATAAAAAAAGAGTAATTTTTTGAGTATCAATGTCTTTGACATAAACACCTATGTTTTACCCATAAAAACCTGAGGGATTTCATGAACTTTGGTGTTCTTAATCTTACTTGTATAGGGGAGCTTCCAAGAACCCTTTCTTCTCAGAAAGAAGGTCTGATTCTCCAAGCCTGTCATTTGCACCTGTGCAAAGTTGATGGATTTCTATAATAGCAAAAGCATTTTTTTTCATGTAGTCTGAGTGGACAGATATAAATTACACAATTGGTCAAGGCAGTCGTGGCTCTGTGCTTTAAGAAGAGCTCATTGCCCAATGTACCATGCAAGAGAGAGTCAGTCATCCATGGATACAGCATATAATGTATCGCTGGTTGAGGTTACATTCAAAGTCTCTATAATAAACAAGCATTTGTTTTCATTGCAGCTACCTTCATATTCCCACCTCCTTAGTGAAAAAAAATGTAAAACACTGCAAAGGACTGGGATTCATATAGTCAAAGAGATATTGTAGTGAAGAGGTGATATGTGGTCCCACTTACTCTGCATTAAAAAATGCAGTATTTACTGAATTAAGTAGCAATAAGATCCCTGACTTCAGTATGGCTAATATTTCTGTATGCGATTTTAACTGTCAGCCTCTGTAAACTTTTGTATTTTTAAGAAATATCTGTACAAATTGCTATACTGGTATAGATCATGGGTTTATGTGCTCCTTCGCTAAAGACTCTCTGAGGTATGATTTTACTAGCAGGTGTTGTATTTGAACAAGGACTTTGAATGTCACATTTGAACACATGATAAGGTCAAACTTAAATTATATGGCTTTAGTACTTTTTCTCTCTCTCTCTCTCTCTCTTCAGATCATGTATATGATGGCTGGAAATGCCACAGACTCTGCTACAACCCATTAAAATGGAAGTATTTGTATAATTTTGGTTTTTTGTTTGGTTTTTGGTTTGGGGTTTTTTTGTTTGGTTGGTTGGGTTTTTTTTTTTTTTTGCGGGGGGGGTTGTTTTTGTTTGTTTGGTTGTTGTTGTTGGTTTTTTTTGGTTTTTTTGTTTTTTTGGTTAAAAAGAACATGCAGCTTCTTTGTTAAGGAAAGGATTTTATCCAGAATTACTAAAGAGACAAAAATAATTTCTTGCAAGCAAACCTGAAAGAGTCAGCAGGAGCACAAGCCATCACTCTTCAGGGATGAAAAAAACTGCCGGTCATCTGATATTGGTATCTTACACATGTGAAATACTTCTTGTAGCAAGACCTGGTGTCTGTAAGCAGCAAAAGGTGTGTCTAAACTTGTTTGTCAATCACAGGGTCTCAGCCTTTCAGCTATTTAAACAAATATTATTTATTTTATTTATGGAATCTGTAACACCACTCCACTCCAAGACAATATAAAGAAAAAATGAGGGAGTATTGGTAAGTGCTTGGGTGTTAATTTTAAAAAGAAAATAAGCCAAGAGGCATGAGATCCTGGGAGTCTTCCAGGGTTCTCAGGACTCCTCAGCCACCTTTGACACCAGAATTTACAGGAAGATGCAATCCACAACTTTCTGTAAGGAGCTGTGATTGATATGGTCCTCTAATACTGATTTCACAGCTCAATAGCAGCCCAAAATCCCTACCTTTCAGTGTGAGAAGATTTTCCTTGTTCAAATGATGTTACTTTAGGGAGACTCTTACACATTTGAAAAGCTGTCATAAATCCTTCCTCTTTTACTACTTCTCATAAGGATTCTTGTCTCACATAAAGCAGATTATTGTCTGCAGGAAAGCAGCTGTCACTTGCTCCCAGATGATGATGAGCTCTGTAGCAGCCAATCTGTTGAGCTTGGACCTTAGGCTTTTTGCCCCAACTTTGACCAGAAGATGCCCAGACATGCTGTGTTTGCCCAGTTTACACTACCTACTCTACTTTTACTTACCTGATGAGCATTCAGGTGTATGAAGAATGGGAAGAAATATGTGTTAAGGAAACAAATATTGAATTAGAAGACATTTATTATTTTAACTTTTTTTTTTTTTTTTTAGCTGAATTATTTCTTTTCTTTCTTGCAGGATGTGACCAGAGAATAAAAATGTAACATTGTATCAGGGTCTTATACTGTATAAGAATACTACAAATAAACCATTGCAGTGAACCTGCAGCTTAATTCAGTCTTTATTTTCTGGAGAGTCAAGTATGAAAGTGTCAGGGCATTGGTATGAAAAATGGTATTCTTTCAAAAAGTAGAACTTTCACAGACTACTCATAACAATATGCAGTATTTGATCTGAAAGACTGTAAGGCTTCACATGTGTTGTTTAGGAATGAGAAGATAAGTAAGTTGTTGATTAAGGTTTACCCAAGTAATATTCTCTTAATAAGACACAGTGCTTATTTTGGTTCAAGTTCCAAATGAACTGTTAAATTAATCTTTCTTTTTTTATTTTGTTTTGCTACTGTAATACAACTCACATTTGCTAAACCAGACCAATATTTGACCAGTTCAAGGAAGAGGGAGACAGAGGAAAATGTCATCCTTTCACGTTTCTATTACAGACAACTACGGTGCATGATGAATGCCTACTTTCCTTTATCAATCAATCCTTGCAAACCAGTTTGCTTACATTCTGAAGTGAGCTGCATTTACAAGGGGAGATCAATTCTTAAGAGGATTACGTGTCAAAATAAGATGTAGTCTAGTAACAAACAGCTTTGGAGAAGCAGCTCAGTGTCGCTGTTGGGGTGGCCACGACACACGAACACGGATGCAGCACCAGATTAGTGGCATAGAGCATTTTATTTCAAGAAGAACATATACTTACAGACTATTCTATATTATCCTTTGTGTTACAAGTTCATTGGCTACTAAACTACAACAGCTCAGGATAACAAGTAGCTGAGCAGTCTATTGTATAGCTCTTTTTTTTTTTTTGTGTACCTTTTTCTGTCTCTGTTCTACTTAACGTTTTAATAAAATTAATTGCAATTGTCTCCACTTTATACAATACACAAAGTTGTTTGCTGAAGGGATTTTTTTTTCCCCACAACTCAAGTGTTTACAGATTCTAAGGACTTCTACTTTTTGGTAGTAAATACGTTTGCATTTAGAATGTGTTGGTGAGTTTTTCAAATACATTAAATACTTGGGATTTACTTCTAGTTAAATTAAGAAAAGCACAACTGAAAGTCATTTTTTGTGTCTCAACGACTTATTTCATCATGTTTATAACTAAGATATCAACTCCTCAGAAAAACGTCCCTCTAAGGGGTTCATCACAGTGATACTCCATTCCAGAGAGAAAATTAGGCTGCCAGCAGTAAGAAGAGAATTCATGTGAATTAGCATTAAACTAAAATATTAGGCTTGACTTAAAGGAGAAATCCAGAAGCTCTGAGGTAGTAGTACATTATAATATCACTGGAAATGGCAGCTTAGCAATACAACATCTCTGTCCTTAAATCATTCTGGCCTACCTGCCATAGGACACCTGCTATCACCATTAGAAATCAACAGATGTGTGTGCTGCATCTCAGTGGTTTTTGCAAGATAATGTAAAAATAAAAGCAATGCCATTATTTATCAGAATTAAAATAAATATTTGAGTGAACCTAGAAACCCCATGACTAAATTAACTGTTTCTTCCAGATGAGGGAGGCTGTTCCTATGAAGACATTATAACACAGGAAAGTAGATAATGCAAGTTCATCTAGTGGGCTGAATTGTGGACAATTTCAAAACTCAAGGCATAAAGTTCAAGGTAACTTTCAGTACTTTGAAAGTAAAAGAAGCTACCTCAGTCTTAATGAACTCAAAGTGCACACACTTGGGAAATGAATCCAGAAAACTTAGCAGCATATTAGCATCCTGGCTTATTAAGCATTTTTCATTTTGCTCGTCCATGAATGATTGTGATTCAATGAATTCAGTCAGTGGCTGAATCATCAGTTTAGCTACTAAAAGTTGATGAAGATCTTGATCTTGATGAGAGAACTGATGTATTGCTCCTTAGTTTCTCTGGAAACAGAAGCCATAAAAGTGACCTCCTTTAGCTGTGGGTAGTTGGCTGTGCTGTTGCTAAGCCAGTCACAGATATGACAGAATATTATATTGATGCAAAAGAGGAGAAATTACTCAAATACATCTGATTTAAAATCCCTGTGCTGCCTTAATGGTTAACAAAATAAATGAGATGGTATATTTTCAGGACATAATTAATCTTGCCTTAATGTAGATGCCTAAAATGTTTCAGATTAATTTTGCCTGATAAGTGTCCATTTCTCCCTTCTTAATCTGAAATAAAATTAGGAAGAAAAGCTTGTGTACAACGTTGGTGCCTAAGGATATGTAACTGATCTCTAATATTAATTATAAACCTTATAATTTCATATTGTTTTGTTTCTGTCCTCTTACAAGAAAAATTTCTATGAAGATGTCTCCATAAAACAGATATAATTTACCTATCCTTAAGAAAAAAACACCAATTTTTTCCACTTTGGATTATGTTCTGAAATGACTGAAGATCTAATATAATTTTTTTAATTATTATTTTGTTTTTCCTGTTAGATCTTTAATATGCCAATAATACTTCAACTGATTGCCAGTTTTCCAGAACAACAGCTCTCAGTAATTTCTAAAAAATATGTGGCTTTCCACTTACAACTTTCAGATTTCAGATTCACACCAGAGGAAGAAGAAACATACTTTACTTCCAACTAAGATTTCAGTAGTACATGACATTAGTCTAAAATTTTTTAGAACAAATTACAGTCTAAGCACATTCCCAAATTGAAAGTTAGAACTTCTCTTAACAAAATTGTTTTAAAAACAATGCTGTAGGCACAACATTTCTGATTACAACGTTTTCCAGTGAGATAAGAAGATACAGATGATGCCAAATGGATCTCTGTCTTTTCATGAAGAAAAAGTGGGTTAACATAACCCAAACATCAGAATCATAGAAGCGTTAAGGTTGGAAAAGGGCTCTAAGATCATCAGTTCCAACCATTAACCCAGCACCATCATGTTCTCCACTAAACCATGTCTTCAAGTGCCACATCCACACAAACTTTGAACACTTTTAGGGATTGTGATTCCACCACTTCCCTGGTCAGCCTGCTCTAATGCCTGACCACCCGACCAGTGAAGAATTTTATCCTAATATCCAATCTAAACCTCCTCTGGCACAACTTGAGGCCATTAATTCCTGTCCTATTACTTGTTACCTGGAGAAGAGTTCAACCCCAACCTTGTTACAACCCTCTTTCAGTTATAGAGAGCAGCAAGATCCCCACTGAGCCTCCTTTTCTCCAAACTAAACAACCCCAGCTCCCTCAGCTGCTCCTCATCAGACTTGTGTTTCAGACCCTTCACCAGCTCCCTTGCACTTCTCTGGGCACACTCCAGCACCTCAGTGTCTTCTTGCAGGGAGGAGCCCAGAACTGAACACAGGATTTGAGGTGCGGCCTCACCAGTGCCAAGTACAGGGGGAGAATCATTGCCCTAATGGTGCTGGCCACACTATTGCTGACACAGGCCAGGAGGCCACTGGCCTTTTTGGCCACCTTTGGCCCACTGCTGGCTCATTTGCACTGCTGTCAACCAGCATCCCCATGTCCTTTTCTGCCAGTTTTCCAGCCACCCTTTCTCCAGCCTGTAGTGCTTCATGGGGTCATTGTCCAAGGGTAGGACCCAGCACTTCACTTTGTTGTACCTATGTATTTTATTTGGTACAAAAAATTAGTTTGGTCCTCTATATTTTATTTATGGAAATCTTTGCTTAGATAACAGGAATCCCACTGTCACTCTTCTAAATTTTTAAAATACTTATGCAATTGGTATAAGGATTCTCAAAGCTGAAAAATATGTTACTAAGCAAATATAATTACCCATGATCTGAATAAAAATAGGAAAGATCTGGTATCACACTAGTTTTACACTCTATATGTTTCTAAAACTATGTTGGGTAACGGAATAAATTAAAAGGTTCTTATTTTCAAGCCAACTGCTGAATGAAGTCACTGTATGAAACAACATGAAACAAACAACATTATATTACATGCACTATTACCATGCTGAATTTGCCTTCAGAATGAGGCTTCCTTTCAAATTCAGCCTTAAGACTAGATTTATATTCATTCTCTTCAGAGAAATATTGCAAGCAAACTTAACTAGGAAGTGACTCCTAAGATAATTTATGGGATTTTTAAGAAGCCTGGTTTCCCATATTTATACACAAATTGGGTTAAATTATTAAAGACATCAGAAGTACCTATCAAACATAAACACTGGCATCAGCTACTAAAGCCTGATAGTGTTGGGTTTTTTTCAAAAGTTTAGCAAAGCAATTTGCCTGAGATTAAATACTGAACAGAGATGTGTGTTTAAAATGAATTTTTTTAATGTAATGCTGATCAAGACTATTCAATTAAAAAGCAATACAAATTGGAATGATTCTGTAAGGCTTCATTATATCTTGAGTAATGCTCACATAAAAAATAAATACTTACAACTTTTGATCCTGTGTTCATTGGTAGCGGACACTAATCACACTCATGGTTTTTTTGTTTGCTTGATTTGGGATATGATCATGTCACATTTGAACACAATAATGAATTAAAAACAAATTTAAACCTAGCTATCCTGCTACATTCTTAAAGTGTTAAAACCTATTTTCTGCCTTAAAGACCTAAAAAAAATTGTGGTTTTAATCAAAAATTCATTAATAGTCTCATAGAATATTCTTATAAATGCATATGTGATTTTATTAGACTTAACTCTATTTACTGTAACAAATTAGAGTTTATTAAACTCCCACAGTATAGTTACCAATATGTAATTATAGATTCCTGTATTGTGGACTTTTGTTATATGAAGTTCCATTTTTAGAGCCGAATGAAATCAAAATGTCTCCAGCACAAGAGTTGCAACATTTTACTTTTGTTTTGCCCCACATCTTTTATTTCCACATTCTCTATTGACAGATCGGAACACTGACAGATATGATTAATTTTACTATATTAATTGTAAATGGACTTGTTTAGTATTAAACGGTACTGGAAAACAGAATTTCTTGCAGACGTTTGGTTTACATTCTTTGAATTAATATCAAATATCCTTAGACATTTGCATTCTAGGTATTCCCCTCTAAGCTTAGTATATAGACTCCAAAACCAGTGATAAGAAATAAATACTTCAGGACATAACACTCCATGCATTTTTAACTTCTACTTAAGATGATATGAATCATCTCTTAGACTTAGCTGCTTCTCTCCACTGACTGTAGAAGGAATATATGTAAATAGGTGTGACAGAGGTGTCTGCATTGCAGACATTTGCATTCAGCCAGGTGGACCACAACCATCCCTCTGGCATTTGTCTCTCTGGACTTCACCAGATTCTGGTTTGTATTTTTTCTTATGGTATGTTATAGTTCTATAATCCTGAGCAGGCACTCAGGTTACTCAGAGAAAAAGGAGATCAAGGAATCATAGGTGTGGAGGTGCCACCATCATGTTGCAGTCTGGTTGTGGCCTGCACCCCCTCTGAAGACAGCCTTGGACCGTAGAAAGAATCAGGAACAATATTTTTGGTAGATATTCATGGATGTTTTATTTCTCTGACCGCGTGGCAGCCAGGAGAGACACAGACCAGCCACATGGCAGCCAGGTCAGGCACGAACTCTTTGCCGAAGACCCAGGGATCATGGGACAACCACAGTTTTGGGGTGGGGAAAACACCTATAACCAATAAGGAACAGGATAACATCAGGGAGCTTGGAGACCCCGTAGACCATGCTTCAACTCAGGGCCCATCCCCCCGGGGGGGGGCACCCCACATCTCACCCTTTTGTTTTAAGTAAGAAGGTTTCTCTTAAGGGTTAAAGCACACCATTTGAAACAACTGCATATACACACAATAACAAAAACCATTTCAAAAG
>VYXC01000685.1:875083-1007436 GCA_013397175.1 Platysteira castanea
TCTCCTAAGCTAGGGATTAATTTTTTGGGGCTGTTCTTTTCAATGGCAGATTTATGAACGAATATCTCTTTTCCATTATCACATCTAATTATAAAACCATAATTTTTCTTCACGTTATACCATTTGACAACTCCCAAAACTTTTGTTGCAAGGATTTTTCCTCTTGTGGGTGTCTGTTTATGCTGTTTGAGTCCCTGAGCTGCCGTTCTTGCTGCCTTTTGCGATGCTGCCATGTCCACACTAGGGTCGCTGGCACTTGCGTCCTTTCGCGGGACGGTTCTGTGCCACCGGGGAACGAGTGTGGCTGCCATGGGTGTTGCGAGGGCCGAGCCGGGCCGCGCCGCTCCTTGCACGCCCTGCCACCGCTGCTCGCCTCCGCACCCGTGCCGCTTGCTCCCGCTGCTGTTTCGCGCGCTGCCCTGCCCGCTTTGTCGCTGCTCCATGCCTGCCGCGGCGTGCCAGCTCCGCTCACCGCCCTCTCGCCCGCCCGGCCGTTCGGTGCCGCGCCACCGCTTTCGCTGCTACGGCAGCTGTCTCTCACGTCACTATAGCAACCACTGGTCGGGCTTTTACGGCGCTCGCAGCGTCGCACTGAGGGAGCGCCCGTGGGGCGCGGGCCACCCGCATCCGCCGCCGCTGCCCTGGGCAAGGATGACACGCAAATTCGTGAAGCGTTCCATATTTAAAACAAAAGGGTGAGATGTGGAGGTGCCCCCCTCCCCGGGGGATGGGCCCTGAGTTGAAGCATGGTCTACGGGGTTTCCGAGCTCCCTGGTGTTATCCTGCTCGTTATTGGTTATAGGTGTTTTCCCCGCCCCGGGGACTGGGGTTGTCCCATTATCACTGGGTCTTCGGCAAAGAGTTCGTGCCTGACCTGGCTGGCATGTGCTGGTCTGTGTCTCCCCTGGGTGCCATGCGGTCAGAGAAATAAAACATCCATGAATATCTACCAAAAATATTGTTCCTGATTCTTTCTAGGTCCAAGGCTGTCTCCAGGCAGGGTGCAGGTCATAACTGGACTGCAACAATAGGAAGTAGCAAACATACCTTTTCACTGGAAATTTAGAAAAGTCCTTTCTTGATACTTTATTTACTATACCTCCATTGTGTGGCAAATTCAAATGAAGGATGAAAAGTATTATACCAATGAAACAACTCTGAATAATCTCCCAGGACCCAACTGGGTGAAGAGCTTTCCACTGTCCTGTGTAAAAATTGCAAGGTCTTAATTTACAGCATTAAAAATACTGTGGTAAAGCACTGTAATTCTCCTTCTGAGATGTAGCCTTTGGGAGAGTATAGCTGTAAACTTTGCTGGTCCAGAAAGTCTGATCAGTCAGTTGTCACTCTGTCTGCTTTTTGCGAACTGTTGGAATTCTTTCTCCCAAGGCTTATAACTGCTTTTTATCTCCCAGAACTGATCTCAAACCTTGAATAAATGAAAAACATACTGTAAATTAAATACTCAAGATCACAGTTTTAATGCATTAATTTTTATGTAGGTTCTCTGGAGATACTCTATACGCTATTCAGGAATTATGCAGAGAATCTTTTGCTTCCATCCTTTATAGCCCTAGGCCTATTTTTTTTTGTACATGGGGAAATTTCTTTAAATATTTTTATTACACACAAATACAACCCATGTTATATAGCAGAAACAATTTTTTAAAACTCAGATAAATGAATAACAAACATCTCCCTCATGGTATTTCTACATCTCCCAGAAAATCATGGAGGGATACAATTCAAGGGTGACTGCCAGTACATTTAATTCTTACCATGCACATGAGGACTCTGATGCTATGTGTGTGTGATCATTAGCAATAATCTTAGGTCTAAAAGTTCCAAACACCAACTTTAAATCATTAGCTTAAAGCAGGCAAATCAATGAATAAATACATAAATAAATAAATACTAGGGCATATCTTTTTGTTTCAAGTACATAATTTATTAGAACATAATGGTTCATGCTGGTTTTAGATATAAAACTGTCATCTTCAATTGTACATTAGTAAGAAACTAAATCATTCGTCTCTCAAGAAGTCAAACTAAGGCCTGTGCCACTGTAACTAGAAAATTGTACCATTAATTGTTCATAGGATTTTTAAAAAAAAAACCAATAATTTGCTGTAATCTAATTAGTGTATTTTGAAAATTTGTTAAATGAGTTTCCATATCCTCATTATGTGTAGTTCTGAAGCAACAGGGTAACTCAGGGTGTCTAAGTTAGAAGGAGCACAGCTTTCCATCTCCAAAACTGTTTGCAAAGTGCATTGTTCTAGACAGAGCAGTGGGGACCCACACTGCACGATCCAACAGGAGGATGAGGCATTCTTTGAAGAAGCAGCCATGAAACTGAATTATCCTTTCAGATAAGCTGCTGAGCAATGCTTTAAAGGTTTCACCAAAACCAGTGAGTTTTGCAAAACATTTTGCTTTGAGTAAATTGTTTGGGTTTTGAGGGGTTTTTTTTGGTGGGATTTTTTTGTTTGTTTGTTTGGGTTTCTCTTGCTGGTTTTGGTTTGGGGCTTTTTTTGGGTTTTTTTGTTTTTTTGTTTTTTTTCCTAATGCTTTAAACATCATAATGAAATTTTTAAATGATCCTGAGAGGATTAGGTGGTATTTACAAGACTGTCTGGGCACTCTGGTCTGACTGATTTACCAGGCCAGTTGCCATTCCCCACGAGGCATGAAAAAATAACCCTAGCTAATTATGTTTCTCCTTCACACCCATATGGTGTACGTAACAGGGGACCTATACTGTGTCGAGATGTGAGCAGGCACTCCTGATTAGGTGAATAAGCTACCAAACAGTTACTGTTAAATGTCTACACCTGATACTCGTGAATCACTAAATCTACAGCATAGGGGTAGAGATGGAAGTAACACAATAATCCTGGTTTGGGTAAAAGAATAATAACTTGGGCATGCATTAGGGATAGTTCATCTTGTTCAGAAAACTTTCAGAAAAGTCTGTTTTTGATCCATATTTTGTAAAGTGTCATCTGGATGTGGATTTTTTTTTCCTTTGGGTAATCCTGAATATTGAAAAGGAGGGTGCTGTAACTGAAGTACTACACAGAATCTTCAGTGAGAGTGTAACCTGGACTCTTTTATTTCTTTGGGTTTTTTTTGGCTAAAACCAAACACTTTTATTCATTCAATTTTATATTAGAATGTACTGGATAGTGTTCTTTTCATTTTTTGTTTGTTTTTGTTATACTTCTAAAGATTTCCTGCTTATAAATACTTGTACCATAAGCATTTTTATTTATGAGCATACTTAAGGTGTACTCTGTTATGACTGACTTCCATTCTGCTTTGGATCTCTTACATTTCAACTCAAGTCTAATATTAAAATCAAAGTGGTCCTTGGAAATAGTACACAAAGAGGCAATAGCTTCTTCTGCGTAGAAAACAAATAGAATGTTATCATTCACTATAAAATGTTTCATGTTTTTTGATACATATTCCTTGGAACATGTGTTTATTTTTAAAAAAACACAATTTATCACCTTGAAGGAAAGTTTTACTGTGGCTGCTGTATCAAGCAATTGTTTAATGTATAACAGTTATCTTACAGGATTTTGTTCTCTGATGACAAGACCTTGTAAAGCATATTCAGCATGCATTTAATAACTTAATGTGGGTTTGGAATTTTTTGTTCAGGTTTTTTCACTCTTTCTTTTTAGGCATATGTAACTTCATTATTTTCTACAGCATTTACTTCTTGAAGGTAAACTTCTCATTTCTCTCTGGAGATTAAGACATTTCACAGTAGTTAGATGAGATAGCAATACAACCCAACTAATTTTACAGGCCTTTGGATTAATTTGATTTGATGGTTTTTTTATTTCTTGAGAGGCATACATTTGACCCAACAGTTTATGACACACATGAAAAGGCACCAAGCCTTGAAGACCTGAGGTGTGAAAAAATTGCTGGTACTTCTGTGTGTACGATGTTGTGTTGAGTCATGTGCATCCATCAGTGCACCATAGTGTTTGCAATTCCGTAGCACAACATATCATACACTTGGGGTTCACTTTCTAGTTCTTGGAGTTAAATGCTGCAGCCTTTGGTTTTGTATGCATTGCTTTGTATCCTTTCTTCTCCTTTCCATTTTTCTTCCCTCTTCTCTTATTTGAAATCCTGACCTATTTCTATTTTTTAATTCCTCCAGAGAGTACTACTAAATTCTTTCCCACATCATAAAGTAACATGAAGTTCTCTGTAAAGTCATTTTCTTGAATATTACCATTTCAAACACACTTGAAAAGGCTCTAGTGCTCCCCATTTTTTATGGAATTAAAATTATGAGTGACGTTTAAGTACTCCCTTTCTCCATCCCCAAACTGGATGTGCTCCAGATTTTGCTTTTAAGTCTGACACTCCATTTGAGTGACTACACTGTTCGCTGTCTTTCTTTGTGCCCTATGTTTTCTTCTTGCAATATGAGAATAATGACACACATTTTATCTAGAAATTGCTCATTGCCCTTCAGTAGTCACACAGTCACGGACATGTGAGCATTACAAATAGACTTCAAGCCTGCACAGTTATTTCCTTGTTTTCTTTGCCAAACAATACCACATATTAATGTAATTACCTTCTTTCTGACTACCTCAATAACCATTATTGCTCAGCAGTGTTAAATGTCATGGCCATTTACATCTTTCTTGAATTTAAAACATTATATCTGTTCTATCATGCTGTCTTGTGTTTGAGCTTTTAACCATGTTACTTTTCTATTTTCTCAAGATTTTACCACTAATACAGAGCTGTAACCATGGACAATTCTAGAATCCAAATGGTTACAGATTTTATATTTACTATAAATGTCATGCTCTGCACATTACTATTTCCTAATGGGTGGATAACAGCTCCATCCATTCATGCTGAAATGTCAGAGAGAATTGCATTACTCAGAATTTTGTTTCCTTTATTTTGTCAGAGAGAGGGAGAAAATTTTCTATTTAATTAGAGAGAAGCTCTACTGCCACTGACAAGGAGACTGACAGTTTTGTTGCATCTTTTAGAAGTTATGATACTGAAATAGACATACCTTGGGGCTTTTGTTCGTTTTCATGATGTATGTTAAGGAAACAAGAGAGATCTCAAAAGAAGGAGGAAAGGTAAAACAAGATACATGACAACGGCCATTAGGGTAAATTGGTAAGAAAAGATACAAAGCTACACAGAGCATACCTGTTTCTGTAGGAAAAATGCTCTTTGTCTTTTCAGGATAAAATAGATATCTTCTTGGTAAAAATCTTTAAATTAAAAGACAATTCCCAGGTAGCCAAGTGCTCAAAATCAAAGCAGGATGTGCATGATAAGTGCTCTGCAACTAGCATAGTAAACACAGTGGTATTACTATGCTACAAAAAAATTGGTTGGAAATGTATTTTTAATTTTAATTTTTTTAAAAAGAAAGGCAGTAAATGAAGGAAAATTCCTTAGAGAACAACTACTTTACGTGTGTCTGATTCAATATAGGGTATAAAATATATGAAAGGTCTGAGCCTGTATCAACTGTGTCAGAGACTGAAATATTAAAGTTTCTGACTTAAACTTTTTCATGGTACTTCTAAAACTGTGTTGCAAAAGCTGCAGAGAAGACTACCACACCCTGAATGGGGCCCTGACTGAGGCCTTACACCACTCCCTGATCCAGATTATACAGAATAACAGCTCAGGGCTGGGGACATTCACAGAGCACAAGCTTAACACCTCCAAGGTGGACACCACAGCCCCAGGGCTATCAGCTGCCAGGCTCGAACAGACCCTGGCACCAAAGGGTGGGGGGAGAGAGGCTTTGGGTGTGTTGGAAAAGCCTCTGGTGAGAGGCGCAGTGACCGCCCATCCTCCCCTGTGCAGAGGAGCCCAGCTGAGGGGCCCTTCACCCGGGGAAAAGCTTATCCACAGCAGAGGGGCTGACATGGCCCGTCAAAGGGCCCCACCAAAGGGGTCCCCAGGCCCTGCACCAGAGCACCAGAGGTGATGTACCAGACCCTCAGTGTTGCAAGGGACAGGGTCAAACTGGCCCCTGCAAGGGAGGCACATGGGCATTCCCACCTGCCCAAAACGTGTATTAATCCACGGGATTCTTTACTCCTCGGAGTGTGGTGGCGTGGTGTTGTTATAAATGAAATTAATGTTCTGGGGGTTGTTAGTTGGGGCTTTTAGCTCAAAAGTTATGTGGTTAATGAATTACAAGTGAATTAGGGTGCTGGGGTTCTTGCAGCATTGTATGGGTACAATGTTGCAGTGTAACCACTAGATGGGGATGTTAATGGGGAACCTAATGGGCCTGTGGAAAGAGGGAGAACATTCTGGAACATTCTGGGAGATGACCCAATAGAAGTGATGTAAACACTCTGAGAGACTATTGGTCAGGGGATTGACCTATCACTCGACGCGCTGGAGATTGACTGAGCTAAGTACCAATGGGAACCCTAGATACGAGCCATCAGAGGGAGGGTTCGGAACGGGACCGATCACGGACTGGTGAGGGGTATAAAAGACTGTGCCGGGGCTCTGCCCAGGGAGAAGAGGTTCTCTGGAGAAGTGTGGTGTTTGTTACTGTTACTCTGCTTGTCAGAGGAGCCTGGGCTTATCCCAACTGAGAGGGTTCCTGCTCTTAGCTGTTTTTAAATAAATGAGTTGACTTTTATCTTTTAAAAGTCTTAGCCTCGTTTATAACAGCGTGGCATGACATGAGGGGGGACCCTCACCACTAAGAGACCAGATGGAGGGGAGCAATGAGACGTCACTGGGACCCTCGGATGGGTGATATGCTCCCACCTAACCCCTGTCACCTCTCCCTGTCCCCCCACCCACACTTCTTTCTCTATGTCTTTCTTCCTTTTCGCTTTCCTTCTCTTTGCCTCTTTTACTAGTAAATAAAAAGATCAATTTTTTGGTACCAACATCTGACTTTGTTTGGTTTTAGTTTCCTTTTTGGGAATATTTTGAAGCTTCTCAAAGTTCCCTCTGATTTATGCACAGAGAGTTAGTTTTCTTTGCTCTTCTGGGTTTAAACCGGATTGCAACAATCTGGTTTTGAGTTTCCTTGGTCCAATTCTATTGGTGCTTCAGAATGTTGGTGGAGTTTTTATGTAAGTGGAGAAAGAGTGTAGCAAGACTGTACCATGAACTTCCTTACTGTTGACATATGTATTTTCACAGTGAAGACATAAAGCTACAGTGCCTGGGAATGATAGATATATGTCAGAAGAGAATTTGCTGAAATCCTTCGCCAGGATTTTCAGCTGGGTTATGGTTCATTTGTAGCGGCTGAGTGGCACAATGGGATCATAACTGTATTTGAGAATCTGGCACAATATTTCCCTGAGGTGCTTCCCTTTCTGAAGTAGCTGAACTACTATGCATTTTATACATTTCATGATCTATTATAGCCCTAGAAAACAAAACAAAAATATACAGAATGACATTTTGTCTACTTGTAGATCTCTACAGACATAATTTATAATTGCTGTACATATAAATTGTTTTTACAAAATCGGTACTACGTCCTCACTGAATTTTTATATGAAGTATTCTTTCTATAAATAGTTTTTTAAATTCACACCATCTAGCTATAAATGTTCAAGTTTTTGCAGCCACGGTCCTAATCTATAAATAAGAGGCAAATCTCTGGCATTATATCAATCGTATTTCTGGAAAGATTAGATTCACACTCCCCCCTCCACCCCCTGCCTTAAGGATTGGTGTATATTTATGCTAGTGGTTAACAAGATTGTAATGTTGCTCTTTCATATTTTGAATATGGATTTACAGTGCTGGTTTGCCACTTTGCAACACCAGCATGTGTTGCAGAAATTCTCTACGGTGCACATTTTTCTTGTATTATTGACACTGATTCTCACAATGTAACAGAGAGGAGAAGAAAAAAAGAAAAACAAACAATTTACAAAGAGCAGAAAAACTATATGAAAAAACTTTGATTTTTATTTATTTCTCAGGCTGGTTCATGGAGTGCTGCAATATATATCTCAGAAAAGTACATATAGCTATCTAATTTACAGATTCCCAAGCTTGAAAAAAAGGCCCAATTCTATTTAATTTTGAGGAAAAAAAGCAAAAACATATTTTTTCCATTCATTAGAGAGGTGCGATAATGATTAATACTTTGTGAGACTATCTCTATATAATATATTCATATTTGTAAGACTACATGAATGTATTCATAGTCCTTCAGGTACACATGAAACAGCTGCAAAGATGTGAAAAGCTTATTTTACAGCAAAGTAAAGCATCTTATGAAATATTTTGGCTATTAAAAAGTGAAGCAATCATGGTAATGCTTTTATTTATTCCTATTCATAACTTTCTGTTTGCATTTCTAACAGCTATCTTCCCTAAAGTAGAGATTTGGGTTTAGTTTATGGCAGCAAAGAGGAAAAAGCTGCCAGAAGTGATTTTAATCCATTAAAAGAAGCTTTATAAAATGATGGAAACACAAATTACAGATGCCTTTTGCCAAATATAACTTTCTTCTTATAATTAAATCCTAACACACAGTTGTCCTTCTGTTATTTACTTAAAAGTCTAACTTTTATTTGTTTACTTTGCAGAATAGTTTTGCTCATTACTATTTAAATCTGTTAGCAGATATCAAATCAAGGCAATAAGTATCTTAAGAGTTACATGCCATTCTAAGAAAAAAAAAAGAAAGAGAGGAACCTTTTTGAAACAGTTCTTAACTTTTCTAAGTTGCTGAGCTCTTCCTGAGAGTTGCCAAGCACCCTCAGCTGCCCCTGGAGTCAGTGGGAGCTCTAAGTGCTCTTGGCCTCTTTAGCATCCTAGTCCTGAGCACCTGGCACTTTTTTATGCACTGTATTTGTCTAGGGCTTAAAAGTCAGCCCGAAGCATCTGCACACATTGCATGCTGTGCTGTGGTGTAGAAGAGTATGTGTTGCCCATAAAAGAGGCAGTTTGAGCTCTGGAAGCTGTTTAGAAGAAATTTAAGGGAATTTAATTTCCTAAGGTTCCTTTTGGTGTGTATCCTGCTTGCCACCAGCTGGTTCTGTGTCGCTTCTATCAAAGACAAAGGGAAAGTGATGCCACGTTCAGAGGCAAATGAGTGCACTGGAGGGATTTTTCCCACGAGGCAGGTAAGACATCACAGGAGATGTCACAGCTGCGAGAGAGGCCTCGCCTTACTGCTCAAGGGCCACCCAGAGCAGTTCACTGAGGGCAACTCTTGCTTGTTCTTTCACCCAGGTGTTCCCTGAAAGATGACTGTTGGAAAGGTTCCCTTCTAAGGGCAGTGACAACCACCGGGAGGAGGCTCTCCTGTCATACGGAACACACATATATGCAGTGACTTATGATGAGATAGGAGTAAAATTAGATAAAGCCTAGAGGCTGACTGCTTATAATAAAATGATTCATGTGGTTTGCAGTTTGCTTTCTCTCACTTTTCTGAAGAGGCAGAAGATAACCAACCCAGAGCACCCTACACTGATTATCAACAGAAGTTTATTTCAAATTATTCCCTTACAAGAAGAAAAAAAAAAGTATTTCTGTGCACAGATACACCTGTTAATCTGAGGGAAATACAGTAACCCTACTGCCTTTGGGGAGACCCTAGATGAAACTAAGCTAAGCAGCAAATTCTGCCACACAAAAGTTCTGGAGCTGTTGTGTATGGCATCTGCCTACCAATGTTGAAAATCACTGTCTGACCTATCTATAGTTCTTTAATCAAAGTCACTCTCCAGTTTTTTGGCCTCTGTTCTAAGGTTTACCTGCATTCAACTGTGCAAGTGATACAGGTATTTACCAACACAAGAATAGAAAACAAATCCAGTCATTAAGAGGGAGAGTAAAAAAGAATAAACCAATCATGAAAAATTCTCATTTTGATTTTTCTGTTTTCAAAATTATCTTAAAAAGCAGTATCCTCTTCTTTTATTAAAGATGATCAGGAAAGTACTTGTTTTAACAGAAAATAGTGAGAAATTTCCCAGGCATGTTTCTTAAGAGCTAAATGTGCTTTCACTGTTTCTTTTATTGTTAAAGGAGACAAAACAGAAAGCTTTTATCTCACAGAAGTAGGTGGTTTTAGTCCAAAAGGTCTGATTCATGTTTTGAATGACTAAAACTCAACAAAAAATTCTTTCCTATGCCTCTGTCTCATGGACATGATCTGGGCAAACGAGAAATGAAATTATATTGCATCTGAGATACCTTACTGGAAAGAAACTCATTCTTTCATCTGGAAAAATTGCACTGTCACTGAGAGAAATCAGTTCCCCATTTTTGTTTATCATTAGGCTTAATGAAAACAAAAGCCCAGCTAAGAACCATGGCATTCATGACAGTAAAATATGCGTGAGCTTCACAAGGAAAAAAAAAACCTACAGACTTTTTTTCTCTATTATCTTTCTATAAACAGATAGTTTTATACGATGTTACATAGTATTTCCTTGTGATTAATGAGAAAGAATCCCTCTTCTAAATATTGGATAGATGTTATTTTTTATGTTATCTTTGTAATATTTAGGAAAATCATAAGTTTATTTTACTGCTTTATTCAATTCTCTTATATATCTATAAAGTTTCACCATTTTAACTGGATTCTGTAATATCCTTAGTTTCAGAAAGTAAAAAGGCATGATGAAATTTAAGTTGTTCTAATTTTTTTTCGAATAACTGAAATTAGTGTTTGAGATAAACAGAAGTTCTGAAATGTTACGATTCTTCACTGTGCCTTTTTGTTCTCCACATGGATATTTTGATGAGTTTTACTATGGTTTTCACTCATATGCATTGTGTTTTGTCCTTTTGAATTTGTTGTCAGACTGCAAAATGATAATCATCTAATTGGTGACATAAGTGGTATAAAGTGATGTTGCAGTCATGTTAAGTTGTGAACATTACTAATTATTACCCTTGTTATATATATATATTTTTTATCATGTCTAGGGAAGCAATCAAAAGTGTGCAATAAATTACCAGGAGATCACAGAGGTTGTACCTCAAAGGGGTAAAAAGTCTGTGCTGACTCTATAATTTACAAACAGTTAATTAGGATGAGTTCCAAAATAGTAGGAGTGTTTCCTCAAATAATAGCAATGCAACAGTGGATGTGGCTTAGAAAACATTAAACTGACAGGGACTAAATTGGTGATGATTTTAATGGAAAAACAGATTAGAATTTGTAACAACTAATAAAAGTCATTATTGTACTTTTTTTCCCTAATTCTTTTTTTCCCCCTTGCTTCTAATTCCAGTGGCTAAAACAGTTTTATCAAACATAATGTCCTTGCTCTGCGTTGGCACACAGTTGGCCTTCTAGTATTTCACTGACTGGACGTAGATATTGGGAAGAAAAAGATTATTAACGATCACACTTGGCTCAAAAACCAGGCTAGAACCTTGAAAAAAATTTCTAACAGTTAATAATTGGAGCTTAAAATAGCATTTCTTAAGGACTACAGGGGCTGAAACGGTATTAAAGCTAACATGATTGCCCCCCCAGTAATTAAAACTGTAAGTTCAAAGGTTATTTTTATCACTGTTATGGGATTCCTAGAGCTCCAGCACATGTGGTATTTCTGAATAAGACCATCAAACAAGCAATGATCTAAAATTGGGATGTACTCTCTTTCATAACATTAATGATATAATTCATAATTTATTAAATTTAACTGCCATATGGAAAAGCCTTCAAATGATAGCAGTAAAATCAGCCTCTCGGTGTGTCACAATGGAAAGCATTTTTTTATCATATTTCATTTTTTTCATATTTCTTTCTTTTGCTTTAACATTATATGAAGATTAATTTTTAATTATTTCTCAAGTTGACTAATTCAAGTCCCTGTTCATTAAAAATGTTTCTTGAATTTTAAAGCAGATCTTAAATTCTTAGTACTGTGCTCTGTAGAAGCTTCTAGGTACCTGAACTTATATACTTGAAAGAAATGAGAGTTAATCATCATAGTGTTCTGCTTCTCGCCTTTAAGTAGCTCTTGGTTAATTTAGACAACTCGGGGACACTGGGTTATAATGAACAAAAAATGACATCCAAAAAGCACAACACCATGCAAGCTCATCAAGCTTTCATAAATAACATAAGCAACTACTGCAGATTTACTCTTTTATTTCATTAATGGGCTGTGCATGCCTGGAATGACTAGCTTTTCACATTTTCTTTCTGTTAGTTTTCTAATATGATATACGAGATGAAAATATATTACACATCTTATTATGAGTGTTTTGCCTTTAGGGAAAAAAAGTAATTGCATGCATTTTGATCAAATTTATCAAGTAGAAATGAAAGACACTTGTTTGTAACACAGGAAAACTCTATTCCAAAACTAAGCAACCATTAAAATTGCACATATTTCTTCTGTTTCTTGTCTCTAAGAGCAACCAGTACTAATAAAATAAATGTCCTTCAGTCATTTTAAGTCAGCAAAAAGACTGAGCCTTCTAGTAGCTTAGTCTATAACATGCTGAGGAGATAATCTTCGTTTAATTCTTTGCTGTGTTATGGATTCTCTCTGTTATCTGGTGTAAATTGTCTAGACATTTAAGAGCAAATGCTTAATAATGCAGATTTTAGCCTTTGATAACTGCTTTGGGAATAAGATGCATGACAATTACCTAGTCTGTTCAGTGACACAGTTTCCCCAAATCTTTGAAATAAAAGGATGTTGCTCATCTCAGCCCCTTTCCCAGCCTTTCTGTGTGGGAATGCACACTGCAAGGCCTTTATAATCCCCCAAAGGCAACACAAGCCTGTTCTGCCTTCACTCTGAGATAACTAGAAGCGCTGCTATTTTTGTATGCATAGTGTTTAGACTGTGACACAGAGAAGGATTTGCTAGCATCAGCTAAGTACTGCAGCAATTACTCTTTAAGTAGTTGTTGGAGAAAGTGGTGCATATGGCCATCTTATGTCTGCCCTCTGAAAGCTTCCTGCCAAAGGTATGGGTCACAGTACTGCACATTTTCACAGCCCAAACACTTCTTCTAACAGTCCATACATATATATATATATATTTTTGTGTGTGTCTGTGTGTATGTCTGTGTGACAAAATTCCAAAGCTTAAAGCCAATCTGAAAACTTCACTGAAAGTGTACTGTTCAAATAAATTCAAAAACCTTTTTTTTTAGGCTTAGTTTTTCACCGGAAGGCAGTACCATTGTTTTAAGTTCATTCATTACAGCAGCAGCTTGTAATTATTACCTGGCACATTCTCAGGTAAAATATTTCCAGATTTTCTCTGTGTTTTGCAAACGAAGGAACTGTCTTCTAATCTGAAATTTATATTCACTGGAGAAGAAGGGAGACTGGGAATAGGACAATTCCTTGTGACAGCGATAGGGTGGGCAATCTCATTTGACATCAGTGTTGTGCTGTGTGCACAGCTGGGTGTGATCACTGATACATGGATAAAGTGCTCATGACTGTTCTGCAGTGCTTAACTGGTTTGTGTCACCAGCTGGTTCGTACCTGTCCTGTTATGCTTTGCACTGTCACCCTTTCTTTCAATAATTTTGTTTGCTATTACGAGCAGCTACTTCATTTGTAATATTCAGCAGTTTAATAACTCTGTATGAAGCAGAATACAACTCCATAGCCTTTTTCAGAAGCTGTTTTAACACCTTCACTCTGTTTTTTTTGAGCAGGGTGGGGGACGTGCTTTGGATTGTAACAATAGGAGTAGAAATTATGAGCACATCAGTTTAAACTTCTTTGAGTAGGTGTTTGAGACCAGAATGTGTTCAATTAAATTCTTTATAGATGCATATATGAGAATAATCTTTCTCAGGAAATAGTTATTTGTCTTCAAAGTAAAAGATGCTTAATCAACTTGTAAATGAGTAAAATATTACTCTTGCACATCAGCTTCACCTTTAATGTCTAAACTGAAACTGAATTACAAATTTCTTTTACTCCTGTTCCCTAGATTGAACTTTATTAAACATCAATATGTTACAAGAGATATAGCAAACTTTCAAAAACAGATTTGATGTGCATCACAATCTATGCAGATGTAATATTTTCCTCTAAAAATATCTCAGTGAAGGGAATATTATCAGTTAGAATAGGTAAATAAGAATAATTTTTTTTTTTTTTTACTTTCTCTGTAATCCTCAGAGGTTCCTTTGCTCAACAATTCTATGAGACACCAGACATATGGACTAATTCTTAATCTTCATGTTCATGCTCATATTTAGTATTTTTTTAAAGATTTTAAATCTCTGAAAGGATTTTCTGTAGTTCCCCTCACATCCCTCCTTCCTATTAGATGCAATTTTCTCCTACATCCCAGCATTAAACATTTTGGAAATTACTGAAAATAGATATATTTTGGTAATAACTTTAATCAATGTTTATGTAATTTAATTTTTTCGTGAAAAATATAAATTAGATACTGAAAATGGATATATGTAATTAAGCTATTTGATTTGTAGTCCTTTCTGTAAGCACCGTTGATAGAAAAATTGCATCAAGACAGATTTAGAGCTGCTTTACATTAGTATAATTTTCTTTACATTCCTTGGTCTTGAATGTTAGAAATATTATTTGGATTTCTAAAAAGTAAGAATACTGAATTTCAAAGCTAATATGTCTTATGATAGTTGGAATTAATAAACACAAGTTCACTTTTATGAAGCTTTGGTCAAATTAAATTATTTGGTGACATGTCCTTCATTCCTATAGTGTTGCAATTCTGGATTCTTGTGACAGAAATGAAGGTTGGTCAATGGTAGACATTACTGAGTTTAAAGTACTCACTATTACCTCCTATAGAACAAAGTAAATAGTAGTATAATTTTGTTAATGGGTGGTTAATTCTAAAAACACTTTATTTGGTGTTTTTCAGAGTATCTTGGAACCACTTGTCCCAGAAGTGCTTCAAAGCTGGTAGGTCAAGAGGATGATCCCAGCCAAAGTTTGAACTCACATCAAGATGTTGTACAAGATCTTGTCTCTCTCTTTTGGTTTCTGTGAAGATAAACCCCAGGCATGCAGAGCTTATAATAGTCTTTACTCAAATAAGGCCTTAAATTTGATTACAAGGAATTCAGGAACTTGAGTCAACCTTCCAAAAAAAAAAAAAAAAATCTTTCCCTCAACCCCTAGTAGTTTCAAGGGGTATTTGGGCTTTTGTTTTGGCTTTGTTTTCAAAATCTGTGGTTTTATGCTTGTCCCTTATTTATCAAATTTTGTATGAATCTAAGAGTAGTGGGGTTATTTGTGGAGGTATGGACTGTCTGAAGCTTTCACTGCTAGGATATGCAAAGAGGATATCTTTTATTCTATAATAACTCAGGTTCTTTTAGCTTGCTCCATAAATAAATAACTACTTGAATGTATCTAACAGACCCAAGCATCATCTCTATGTACGCAAATGTAGATATATTGTTCATATGTACTCTCTCTTCTCTAGCTAGCTAATATTGGTGCATGGAAAGAGAAGCAAAACCACACAGACTGTGCAATTGTGAGGTTCTTTTTGTTGTCTAATTAAATTATGAGCTAAGAAATCATAATTAGTAAAGAAGTTTGTACTTGCAATACTGACCAGCAAATAAATGTAGATAGAGGAGAAAAATTGTATTCCATGCTTAAAGAAAAGAAGGGAAAACTACATTTTATACCACTCACTGTCTGTCATAATTACGGCATCAAAAATCAGATAAAGAAATATGTTCAAAACCACAAAACATTAGTGTAAACTTTCATGTTCATTTTAGTACATAGGAGTAAAATGTCTGAATTCTAATTCTAAATTGAATTTATTAGCCTACCTTCCTAAATTCCTATTTAATATATTCATTTTTGATTAATTTTTCATTCTGCTTTTCCTAAATAAAATCTCTTTTCAACTGTAGACAAAATAAGAAATAGTAGGAATTAAATAATATAAAATAGTGACAATTAAACAATGCAAAACAATGTGGTAAAGTTGCAATCTTTCAGTTATCTCCATCTTTACAGAATTCCTGTATAGAGATGAAAATTAATGCAGGAAATATACTGCGTAGTTAGAATAAATAAACACTCTTCTCCTTTTTCTGCCTTTCTAGTATGCTCTTTCCATCTCCCTTGTCTTGGTGCTATTTTTCATTTATTTGAGGTTTGTTGTTTTTATTTTTTTTCCCGCTATATCCAGATTTTAATTTAACTTGCTAAAATGCAATACTTCTCAGGAATTTACAAGGAAGGAATAATGATGAAATAGAAGACTGAATAACTTGATTTTTTAAAGTTTCCCATTTGTCTAAATAGTGGGAATTCCTCAAATAAACAAACAACATATAAAAAGGTGACCAATTTTTAACTTTGATCTATAGTGATTTAATTAATGTCAAATCTCTTTTCAGATTTTAGTTTTAGAAAGATTTACTAAAGGTAGCTTGAGTCACTTTTAACGACGCTATTTTTATTATTCAGATTTACTTTCAGAGTAGCTGTTAAAATAAGGCATATGTTTCTGATATTCCATTATATTTATGCTTTTTAGAGTAAAAATGAAATGTTGAGGATCCATATCCTCTAAATTTTGCTAGCATTTAATTTTAATTTCTTTGTTGTTTGCATTGGTGGACTTCTGTCTTTGTTTTTTTTTTAAATTAAAAATACATATTAAGCCTAGACACTTGTAACTATACTGTATCTATTTTAAAGGGGTTTAGGTTTTTTAAGGATAAAATTAGAACCTTTTTTAAAAATGTAAAGAGTTATTTGTGTGTTAGCAACCACCTATATAATTAAAAAGTATTTAAACAATGATATAAAAATATCAAAGTTATAAGGTTAACCCTCCAGGAAAGTTTGGTGAATGGAAAGAATGGATTCTTCCAATTCTTTACATAAATTAAGTATTTCTATGTCATTCCATGAATTTAAATTTATATGTCAAGTAAAGTAGATGGTAAAATATTAAAGGGAATTGAAGGGAGAAAAACCTATGACACTCATTCTTTCCTGGAAATTAGTTTTAGATATATTTCTGATATTGGTAATTCATTTTCACTCTGTTAACTAATTCTGCTCAAAATTTTCAATTCTACTTTCTGATAAACAAACCAACAAATATTAATCTGACCTTTATGTGTCTGGGAAAACACAATAAGACGCTCTCACACCTGCCAGGTTCAGCAGAAAGGAGGGGAAAGACTTTTATTATTGACATATCTCACATTCTTATACAATTCCCAACTGCACAAGGGATTGGAGGACATGTCACTTCCTTCTCAATCCCACTGGAGAAAAAAGATGTTTATCAAACTTCTCTTATCACAAAAGGAATGAAAAACAGAAAATACCGTTAAGTAAACATTGGCTATTATTTACATGAAACTGTGAGAAAGAATCTGACTCCAAGGTTAAAAACAGAAGGCTTACAACCAGGCTTAAAACCAGGGCAACACCTCTATGTTTCTGAAGATACTTTATTTCCCGATATGTAATTCCAATAACACATAAAAATTTACTCCTTTTCCTAATGGTATGGTATCTAAGGTTTCTATTTGATAGAGATTTAGGCAAGAAATAAAATTAAACAGATTATTGTGGGTTATTTTACTTCACTCTTTTTTGTTTGTTTTTGTTTTTTTAAGCACTGAGTATTAATATCTGCTTTCTTAGGAAAAGAAATATATTTGCAAATTATTTCTTTCCAATTCCTATTAAGTTTAATAGCCAGATTTCCGTGTATTTTAATAATGAGGTCATATCTCATAACAGTTTTGATAGGTATATGCCCAAGGAACCAAGTTAGTTAAAACTGATTTACTATCTTTTAATATCTGAAGTTTTTGAAAAATCCCAAGAAAATGATCTCTTGTCCTTCAAGACGCTTCTTTGCCAGTTTGAAATGCTAGACGGTTTGAAATGCTTTATTTTTAAGACTGAATTAATCTAGAAGAAGAATGTACTTGAGTAATATATAAGAAATTTTCTTAAGTTTAAAACGAAGAAGAGTACATACCTATGGAGGAAAAAAAAAAGATATCCTGTGATATATTCTGAAAATAACCTCTTCATACATTACCTGAAAGGGACCTACAGGAAGGCTGGAGAGGGACTTTTTACAAGGGCATTGTGAGAGATTGGAAGGAGAGCGTGGGAGGCAGCTGGAGTCCAACCAAAGCAGAAGAAACAGCTGATGCCCCATCAGCCTTCTACGTGTTGTTGTTATTTATTGCAAAATTTAAGCTCGATACTGAGAAAACAAACTCTTGGCATCGCCCCCAAAAAGTGGGCTGGGGGAGGGTGGCGAGCCCAAATATCCTGAACGTCTCCCTAGAAATGAAGTGGGAAATAAATGGAGATTCCATGTGGGCGCAGTGCAGCTTTGCGGCGTGCTCCTACACTGCCACCTCCTGGCTCTAGCGAGGGTGGAACCTTGTCTGACACTAGAGGCCAGGAACGGAATCGCCAAAGTCATTCGGAGCTAAAGGCCACAGGTGCCTACGGCAGAAAACACAAAATACCACCAGATGGAAAGGTCTTTCTTTTTCAGACTAGTCCAGGTGGGACTGAGTTTTCTTTATCTCTGTTCTTGCAGGTATTCCAAAAGATGAAGTGTTCTGTTAGAAGATGAAGTGGTGACAGGCATGAAGAGCTGCTGTTCTTTGTTGCATCAATTGTTTACATGTTTTTATCTTGATAAGTTTTAAGGTATTTTTGTTCGTATATGTTTCATGTAAGTTTGCTGCAAGCAATATTTTAAAATGTTTTGTTGTTCTCTCTGGTTGCTACAGTGCACTCACTGAAAAGATTGAAAAGATTCTATGTCACTGGTTAAAAAAACAACTGGGGTGATGGGGGTGTGTGTGCAAAGGGACAAGTGAAGGGAATAGAAGATAAGACAGGAGAACCTCAGTAACCAGTTAGCAGAGAATTTATAGCAAGAAACCTGATTCCTGAGCCTAATTTCCTCTGCTGGGGAAGAATCTCAAAACACAGGCTATATTCAATGTCATTCTGAAGGACAGCACCTCATAACCATCCTAGAAATTAAGTTTCAAAATGTGATCAAACTGTATTTTCATTGTCAACTCCAACGCATTCAAATGACTATTCACTTTTCAGGTCATATTGCTATTTACATAATTGGCTGAAGCTAATATATACTAGTCAGAAATATTTTGATACACTGCATTTTCTTCCTTTATGACTCATGCTTCATGCCTTGATATTTATCACAGATTGAGCTGCACACTATAACTGTTGAGCTTGTGCCTATTTTACTGATTAAACTGAATATTTTAGTAACAGAATTTACATATACACTGATTGCCCTGTGCTCTTGCATTTTTTTATGAGAGGGAAAAATGTAAGGAGTGTTACTTTCATGTCTTTCTATAATCTATGCTCTGTCTCCCTGATGTACATGTGGTTAAAACTTGCTCAGATTATTTACAGACTTTCTCATTTGCCAGCACTTAGATACAGTGTATATAATTTCAGAATCTGAATCCTTCAGGAAGGTGCAGAAATTAAAATAGTTCTCTTCAAAGTGTACCAGTAAATTCCCTACTGTGATGAAAGAGGAGTCATGTTTGAAAACCTGTCCAAGCAAACACAAGATCTACGGTTCTAGGAATCGTATTTTCTGTAATTTGGGAAGACTAAAGACAATACTGTGGATGTAATGGAAGTGTTTGGTTGCTATGTAAAGCAAGCACCACTTTTGTCTGTTATAAATTTATACTTTGATATTTGTTACTGATTTCACAGTGAAGACTATGAAAGCAGGTCACTGTTTGGAATGCAAAACTATTTTTTTTTTATAACTTTGAATTAATTTCTGTTTTCACTTTCACCCTTTATGTTCTCCTGTGTGTCTGTGAACATGCCTATTCTTTTGATCCTATTGATGCCTTCATAGGAAGTAATTTATTGAGCACAAATACTCAAACTAGAATTTCTTTTCTGCTCGTTTGTATTTATACCAAATGACAATGCAAATGAGCCAGGAAAGATATTCCTGCATCCTTGTCTAGATATGCAGTGTGTTGAGTAATCCTAGGGCACAAGGCAATGTAACTTTTGGGGATATAAGAGTCAGAATTCCCTACAGCAGAGGATTCTCCATAACTACAACATTTTGGTTGGGATAAGACATGTTATCACTCCCACAGGAAGTCTCTGGTCCTCTTTTTTATTTCACAGAAGAGCCATGACCTCTGTGGACTCGTAGATTAAAATAACAAACCTAAACCAAAAATGGTCTCAAGTGTGCGTGCTTACATGTTACATTTAGCCAAGATGGTAGCACTACTGAGCGTTTGTTTAACATGACTCAGTAATTTAGTAAAAGTGAATTTGGTCTATAATAAAACTACTAACTGTGTTTTATCTATCTTAGTTTAAAATAAAGAAACCAAATGTAAGATATGGGAGTAATCTTTCTCATCCACTCACAGTCTTTGGGGGCAAGTTTCCATACCAGCTATTTCCTGCCCAGATCCGACCATTAACTTGAATGTCAGCATTCTGTACCTATGAAAACACTTGGAATATACGGACTGTATGTGTGACTGCAGAACTGCTTTACAATTACTCCTAGATGGATTCCAGGTATCAGGTGTAGACCAAAATGTTATTATTAGTACACCGAGACAGAGTTGATTATTTTCTTAGCAGGTATGGAGAAGTAAGCTTTCAAACCTTTCCTTTTTGTATGAATGTGAGTTATTAGAAGGCAATACATTAGAATCAATACATTAAAAATCATGCAAACAAGGCATGCACCAGGATTACAGCATTAGCCTGACTCAGGAAGTCAGAAATGCCTATAAGCAAGCTAATATTAGCAGTGATTTATTTAAAACCTCAGCAGCTACCCTTTGCTGGGATATCAACGAACAAACAGTGAGAAGTGTGAGCTGGATTGAAAACTATCTGAAAGGTTTATAAGGGGTCAGCAGCAGCACCAAATGTAGTTGGAAGACAGTGACTAGTGGTGAACCCCAGAGGTTAACACTGAATCCAGTTCTCTTTAACCTTTTCATTAAAGATCTGGATGATGGGGCAGAACTGAATTTTGCAGGCTGAACTGAGAGGAGTAGCTGAGACACCAAAGGGTTATGCTTCCATCCACAGGGACCTGAGCAGGCTGGAGAAGTGGGCTGATAGAAATCTTATGAAGTTCAACAACCAGAAGTGCAAAGTCCTGTATGTGGGGAGGCCTTCTAGCTGGAAAGAAGTTTGGCAGAAAAGGACCTGCAAGTCCCGGTGGATAACCATGTAGAGAATAAACTAGAAATGTGCCCATTACAAAATGGGCTGCATTAAGCAAAGTATTGAAAGGCAGGTTGAAAGAAGTGATCCTTCCTCTGTACTTAGTGCTGCTCAGGCTGCACCCGGGCTGCTGCATCCAGTTCTGGGCTCCTCTGAGAGACATGGACATACTGGATAGAGTCCAATGAAAGGCCACGAAGAGGTGAAAGGGAACTGATCATCTCTCCTGTGAGGAAAGGCTGATGATTGTTCAGCATGAATGAGAGAAGATCTTATCAATGTACATAAATACTTGAAGTGAGGGTGCAAAGAAGGTGGAGCCAGGTTCCTTCAGTGGTTCCCAGTGACAGAACCAGAGGCAATGGGAACAAATTGAAACATAGGAGGTACCAGGAAACAATTTTTTTTTTTTACTATGAAGGTGACCAAGCACTGCAATAGGTTTTCCAGGGCAGTTGTGGAGTCTTGATACTAAGAGATAGGAAAAAAAATTCTAGACACTGTTCTGGACAACTTGTTCTTAGTGGCTCTGCTTGAGCAAGTGGGCTGGACCAGATGACCTGCTGAGTTTCCTTGCCAACTTCAACCATTCTGTGACACTATGAAGGTCATTCACAATTAAAATCTTGCTCTAATATTCACTATTGACATTATAAATGGCTAAACTGACAGCAAGCTGGATTGACAGAAAGAAATCCATATATAATTTGGATAGATATTCATGATAACTCACTAATTTTTAATTGTTCAACTTCACCATATTTAGATGAAGTGTACTTGCAATGTTACATAAAGACTGAAGGTTAATTTCTTAAGAAATACAAATAATCTTTTTCTTTACGAAGAGGAGGGATTAAACAGTAAAGAAGGAAGAAGAGTTTAGCTTTGGTATCCTTGTGAATCCATTATAACTATATATTTTATGGGTTTTAAAACACTACAGTCGCTGTACTACGGGATGGTCCCCAAAAGACCCTAAAGGAAATAAGTTGTACTGAAGTAATTTCTTCAGTGTTTCATTGTACTTACTTCTGACTCATACAGCATTTCATCTCAAGACTCTAGCCACCTTATCTTTGTTTGTTGAAGGTCCTAATTGAGACATTAGGTTTTCTATTAGTAGGAAAAATCCCAGGAGAAGGCAGCTTAGGGAAGCCAATGAAGATGGACAGAGAAAGAAGGAGGTTTTGGGAGTTCCTAACTCACCTGGAATTTGGAGGTACTGAAGCACAAGCCTGGATTTGAAAGCCTCAAAGATCTTGCAAAGTTCTGCTGTCCACATATAGGGACAGATATCTAATCAACAGGGCTTTCAGATGTTGTTTGAGCATGCTGTGCACATAATGCCATGACAAAGCAGTGAGATATAGGTGTTGTGCAGGGTATTAAGAGGCTCTGCATTACTTTCATTAAGAGCTAAGCAGACCTCATTTTTCTACATCTACTTTTTAAAATTCTAATTTGTTATTATTTTTAATGGCTGTGAAGATAATTCCATGCCTAAAAAAAGAAAACAAGAGACTAGAATTATGCAAATTAACACGTCTGTATTGGCACAAAAGAGCTACAAAAATCTGAAAGGTGGATTGAAGTTGCTTTAACAGTACAATGAAAGATGAATGACTATATATCAAATTGTAATGAATACCTGACTGAGGAAGCATATGAAAACAGCATGAGCAGAATTTAGAACAAAGAATTTTCTCAATAGGGTATTAGTGATAAAAACTCAGCTGCTTAAAAATGAGACAGAGATGAAGCTTCACATTCAGCAGAACACAATACTGCCAATATGGACATCAAACCTTTTGTTTTTCAATTCCAATCCATAAAACTTTACATTCCAGTTGAGTAATAAAAAAAGACTTGTTTTGAAAAGCTGTCCTCTGCCTTATCATAAATCTGTTGCTTGTATAGGCCCCAGAGTAACCAAGTTTGTAGTAAAAGTTTTAAGTACTTTTGGAATTGCTATTACAACCATAATGAGAAGTACTGATACACAGAAGAAATCCCACTCTCTGAAAAGTTGAGATGGGTTTATTTCTATTGCCCAGATATAGAGCTAAGTTTTTGTCAATTTGAAGCAGAATTTTAGTCAGAACATTGGCTGTGTCTATGCTTTCAGAAAAATTATTTAGTGATGAGCTTGATACAGCTAATGTGAAAATACCTATGACCTAGATTTTAAATTACTCGAGCCTGCCCAGTTAGGGTTGATATTTGCAATTTGCCAGCTGGAAATAGGTGATGAGTTATGCCAAGTGTTTGGTCGAGATTGGCATTTGTTTTGGAAAGTGTTAGATGACACATGAACTTTTTACATGAGAAACTATTTTAATATTTTAGCCACATAAATGAGTAGTTTCAATGGCAGTCTCAATATGAACATTCCCTACCACGTCAAATAATTAGTACAGAGGCAGCCCCTGCATAAGTACATACAGAATGAATCGGGAGACCTGGAAGTGTATGTAAAGAGCAGACATCAGACAGAATGAGCTGTGTCAATCTGCTCTGCACTGGTGCAGCCTCATCTTGAATACTGTGTGCAGTTGGGGATACCACAAAATAAAAAGGACATTAATCTCTTAGAGTGCATCAAAGGAGGGCCACAAGGATGGTGAACGGTCTGGAGGGGAAGCCGTATGAGGAGCTGCTGAGGTCATTTGGTTTGTTCAGCCTGGAGAAGAGGAGACTGAGAAGAGACCTTATTGCAATCTAAAACTTCCTTGTGAGAGATAGACAAGGAGAACTTGGACAATACCTGTGGTGTAGGCTTCAGCACAGTATCTTTCCACCAGATACTGATAAGATTACTTAGATACTATTCCAGTGCTTGGATTATATTTTTTGCTAGTCGAGAAGACATTAAATATCAACATACAACTATATTCTGTAGTGATTATAAGCAAATTGAAAATGCTCATCTGCACTGAGAATGTGCTGTTCAAAAAGAGCCTGGGTCTTACAGATTATATGCTATGGTTATCTAAAGATACTGAGACATCAGTTCTGAATGAAGGCTAGAGGGGAATCTGTGTGGTAAATACCATGCCTATAAAATTTTTGAATTAAAAAAAGCCCACAATAACAAGAAAGAGAAGAAGTCTCTTTGAGAAATCACAGAGCTTTTTCTCTCCACATCTTTTCACATTCTCCATGATATCCAAGATGTTATTTATGTTTTCTGTATTGTGTTCAATTTCCTAGGAAACAGTGTAATGGACTTTACTTAAAAATTTTCCCAAAGATCCATAAAGATCAAACAAAAAATTGGTTTATCCTTCAGCAAGGACTCAAGCTAAAATGCATTGTTAGATACAATGCTATAGTTTCACGTAATATCGTTTCAGCATCTTTCTTTCCTCCTACGTCCCTTGCACCTGTTTCTCCTGTGTATTCATAAATCTGCTGCTCCAGCACAGTATTTTTTATCCTTTAAAAATCTGTTGAGATTGCTGGTTTACCAAGCTGAGAAAATAACAACAGATCTTTAAAAAATATCTTGATTCATTACGTATTTTACCTCATGTTGATTTTTTATGCAATTGCAGAGTATGATAGAAAACATAGATTCTGTTTTCTCCTCATGATCCTCATTCATGGAGTAGTTGCAGTTAAAACTGTCTTCATCCTCAAAATTACCCATTCGTGTCCTCTGAGGAATGTTCAGTCCCCAAGGACTGAAGGACCCTTGGGTCTTAAAGAACCTTTGTCCTGAAATTCCCATAGGGTCAAGAAACCCTGTAGGCATAAAGCTTCCTAGAGATCTGAAGAGAGGGCTGGGTGATTCTATAAATCTGACCAGTGCAGATTTATGCAGTGCTTGATCAGCCCTTCACACTGGGACAAGCTGCAGGAGCAGGTGCTTCAGGGTCTCAGGTCTGCAAAAGCTAGATTTCTTAGAACTTCATTTGCTGAACCTGCCTTTTCTATCATAAGATTAATTGCTTCAACTAAACACAGTGAAACAGAGCACCGTGCACCATGAACCGTGTTGCAGCTTGTTTGAAAGTTAATATGTACAGATTTTAAACTAAACAGAGTAGTTATGCTGGTAATTCCTTTATATATTTCCAATGTCTGTAAAATGAAGAAACAAAAATGGTCTTTTCTGCACTGAAAATCAGAGTGAAAGAATTGCGTTCCTTCTTTGCATAAGCTATAAAACAACACAAACCAGTCTAAAGTGCATATAAACCTCACTGTCCCATGAGACTTTATCTGACCATCTACCCTCAGCTCTCTATCCTCTCTGTTATAATGAGCATGGCATATTTTTATCTAGTTATTTCTCTCCTGTTATCAAAAGCAGCATTTCCCCTGCCACCCCTCCCCCTATCAGCCCCTTCTCTTTTGCTGACTACAGAGCAGTTGAGCACTGCTAGTGAAACCTAGGTAGGGATTCCAGTGCAGATTAAGCTGCCTAAATGTCAGTGGCTACATATCAGTCACATGCACCCTGGAACCTTGGCCACATTGTAGTCAAAACACAATACAGAAAAGAAGCCTGTGGAATGATTATGATGACAAGCACCAGGTGTATGACTCAGCAACTTAAATATACTGCAGTGAGTTAGGACATGCAAGACATCTGTACTGTGCTGTCAGGCATGACACAAGATGCAGTGAGGACTTGCATGCTTTTGGAGCGTCAGCTGGATGTCAGAAAGGATTAGAGGACAACTTTGGGCATTTAGGTTCGATTCTCATTCTTTATACTGTGAGGATTTTTTGTTTGCTCATTTTGACTGATTCGACTGTGTTGTTCTGTTTTGCTTTCCCACTAGGCTTGTATTCTGTCTCACAGGCACTAGCAGGTTGTAGGGAGCTGGGTAGATGTAGGGCAAGGGCACCACTGTCTCTCAGAAAAGGTGTAAATAAGTGGGGGAACTCACACTCACAGGAAAGGATGATGTACATCTCCATGCCCTGTGAAGTGTGAAACTGTAGATATATGAATTAGAATGCTTTGGTATTAGTTATAAAAATATGCTTAGAGATGTATAGGGGCTTGTTGCAGCGGCTGAACCAGCAGCTGTGGGAGCCAGGGGGCCAAAGGGCTCAGGTACAGGAGAGGCCCACTGGTGGGCCGACTCTGAAGTTTAAGATCCCCTCTTAACTTGGGGAGAAAAGCTTCTCTCATCAGGCCTTGTGATTCCATGCGGATTCGGTCTGTCTGGTTGGCCAGCAGCCAGACGCCCCCTGTATCCCTTAAAGGGTTGTAGTCCAGCCCCGACTCTGCCCCTTCCTTCTGCCCACTGGTTGTTGTTGTATTACCCTACCCCCTTCTGCACCCCTTTATAAGTGTGTCCAAGTGGAAGCGGGCCCCTTTCGTCATTGGACCGCTTCATCATGGTTTGGTAAATAAACCCTTCAGCACTCCCTACGTGACGCTGACCACACAGCTGCCCGGAGGCTGTGCAGCATCTTACTGCTCGAGGTGTCCCGAGTGAACGGACGAAAGCAACGTGGCAGGCACTGCAGGCTCCTGCGAGGAGCAGAGTGCAGGCTGGTGACAATGTAGTGAAGGAGAGGAGGCAGAGGAGAGGGAGACTCCCTGCGTGGTATTCCAACCTTTTATTCCTGGTCAGAGGAGAGGCACAGAAGAGCCAAGAATGACAGCCCCTTTTATATGGGGGTGGAGAAAGGTGGTACAAAGGGTGACAACCAATGGAATGAAGATACGTATGGGGATGCAGCCAATAGAGCAGTCTCAGGGGAGGGTTCGATTTGAAAAAAACCAATGGGGTATCAAATATAACAGAAGTTTCCAGAACATATGCATAATCAATGAACTATATACATAAACATAAGGGGTCACATAACTTGGGGAGGAGAAAACATGAGCCAATAACAGAACTATATGTAAACAAAAGAACGGGGGATCCTGGGAAAGTGAAACACACTCACCCTGACAGATGTGACACGTCGGTGCTAGGGTCTTCCTTAGACCACCGTTCTGCGGTCTGGGTGGGTCTGGCCACATGCACCGCAACACATACTAGGGTCACCTCTTAACTCTTTGCCTTTAGTTATGCCTGAGCTAGCTCAGTGTGAGCGTGGCTGCGTGTTTCCATCGCACGGGTGAGAGAGCTGGCCTGCGAGTGTGCCCAGAAGCACTGCCGAGGATTCCTTTCCAAGGAACGCCTCTGGAACAAGCAGCAGCATCTCCATCAACACCCACAAGGCGATAGGGGCTTACTGGCATTTTTTGAGTGTCTGGTATCTAGTGTATGGCTGATATCAATCTTGAACATATTGTTCCCTCTTTGACAGTTGAATGTCATTGATAAATGAATAAGTTAGTTTTATGCCTGATTTGATTTAAAAGAGTTTGCCCCTGTGACACACTCCAGCGTGCTCTATGTGGATCACCAAAACCCTTGGCCAAGTCAATAGAGTGCCACAATTTGGCAGATACTATTAAGAACAGGCTGCTGTTTCATAAATCTAATTCTTTATATCCTTGAAACACTGTAACACAACAGTTCGCAAAGTCATAGAAAAATGTAGGTTGAAAGAGATCTCTGAAGGTCACCTAGTCCAATGTTCCATTGTTGTAGGTCTGCTCTCAAAGTCAAACTGTATGTCAAACTGTTCAGGACTTTACCCAAGGAATTTCTTAGGATGGAGATTCCATATCCTGTTTGGACAACTTTCAAAGTATTTCAGTGTTTAGCCACTCTTATTTGTTAAGAATTGCTTCATTATTGCTTCTGTGATTTTCCATCACAAGTTTCAGCTTGTGACTTTGTGGTTTCTTCTGTAAGCCTATAGTAAGAGTAGAAGAGTATGTTTGTCTTCTGAATAACCTCTCTTTAGATAGTGGAAGACTCCAAGTACTCCAATGCATTTTTTCCTTTTTTCCTTTTCTCCTTTCTCCTTTTTTCTCTTTTCCTTTCCTTTCCTTTNTCCCTTTCCCTTTCCCTTTCCCTTTCCCTTTCCTTTTCCCTTCTTTTCTGTCCCCATCCCCAACTGAAAAAATAGACCTTAGCCTCTTCTGCCCTGGTTCCTTCATCTCTTTCCTATATGGAGGAAGCCAAAACTGCAAGAAGAGTGACAGAATGGATGAATTTTTCTTAGTTTTCTTAGTTTTCAGTGCTACATTCTTTATTTCAACAAAGCTATTAGTATAAATTCTTCCATGAATCTCTCTCTCCTTTTTCTCCAAAATACTGTGAAGTAGTTTAGCAATCTAGCTTTGACACAAATACAAAAAGGGATTTGACCCCTACAAAGGCTAAGAAGTATAAGGGATGCATTATTTGATTTTTGAGTGACAGTATTAAGCAATATATTATAGTACATTGAAAAGAAGAATCCAAAGGTTAAAAGGTCTACTTTAAAAACAATTTCTTCTTTTCTGTTTTAAAGTCAAGGTTAATATGATCTCAGTGTATTAGAGTGGTTTCTTTTTAGTGAATATAATAAATTATTAAATAATTTAAAAACAAGAAGATGAAAACAATTTTTTTTTAAGTCACAGAATTTCACTAAAAAGTACAAACGTCAGAAAATGCATTAAAAAAAGCTATTACCTTGAAAATGGTAGCTCCCCCACCTCTTTCAACACTTGAACACTGTGCATCCTTTTATATGTGTCTGTCTAGAATACTGTGGGTGCCATTTATCATAATGTGATGTGTCTTCCAGATAAGAATGACCCTCTGCAGAAAAAGCTCACATTAGGTATTGATGCCACATTAGGAGGCTCTGTCTCCAAGCTGTCAGGAAAACTAATAAAACAGCAAATACAGTACACTTTCAGAATCATTGGCTTTGAGTACAAATGTTAAGGACACTTCAGCTTAGTAAGTAATGGAATTATCCTTTTTTTAAAATCCTTTTTTTTAATAAAATAGGAGATTGAAGGAAATAATATAATCAATGTAGATTAGAGTAGAAAAATATGCCAGAGTAAACTACAATAGACTTCTTTGCATTCAAAGGTAAAGTCAAAAAATATACTGGTTAGAAATTTTATAACTTTAACAGATATTTTAAACTGAGTTGACAACTTTAATAACATTGCAGAACAACAAAAGTCCCATACTTTTAAGGCACTGAGTAACTTCATTTCTCACTGAAGTCACCAGGAGGTAATCACACTCAAAACATTTACAAATTCCATTTCTAATACAAATGTAGACGCATGAACCACTAAAAAAGGATTAATTTTATACCTGCAACCACAGAAGTTTCATGCAAGTTCCACATAATTCTGTTTTACAGTTTGAATGAATGCATGTAAATCTTAATTTAAATTCGCTTGTTTGGATCTGATTCTGGTTGAAAAAACCAAAACATTTCTTTAATTCTAGGTTAAAGCTTAGCTCTGCAATAATCATGCTAAGCCAGTCAATAACATTAATTCTTGGATCAGATTCGCTGATACTCCACAGCAAATTTGTAATGGTTCAGAGGAAAGAAGTCATAAAGCCAATTCATTAACTTCCTGAGGATTCCCTATAGAGCTACTGTAATGGTGTATATTTTGGGCTTATGCCCAGAGAAGGTTCCCTCATAAAAGCGGGTTAGTCAAAGATCTCTTGCTGACAGAATAAGCCTATAGGCTGTGAGCAAAAGCACAAAAATAACCTTAATGTGGGTGACATTATATTCATGACTGGACTGAACTACAGCCAAATCTCCTCTGAGAAAATGAGACAGGCATCCAGTTACCCCTCAGGCTCAGCAAAACAAGGTTAGCAGATCCTGTCACATAAGTAGATGTGATCATTTTATGTATTCTTTTAAATTATGTGGGAACTTAAAAGAATTGAAATGGCAAAACATGCTTGTCATGCTGAATCTAAGGTCTAATTTATAAAATCTTAATAACGCATTCAAAATGCTTGTAACTCAGTGCAATAGCTGCTGCTTGTACTTTATCCTCAAAACTAAAAGATCAGTAAATTAATTCATTAATTTCTTATTATTTTCTTTGAAACATATATATAAAAGATATTATCACTTTTCTGGCTCCACTGTTTTCATCTTCACTTCATAGATTTCGAAGAGCTTTTTACCTGCTTTCATGTCCTTCTATGTCTTTCAGTATTTCCGTTATCAGATCTGAGAACATTAGTCTGGTGGGTTTTATTTTCTTTTTTTCCAGTGCTTTAATTTTTGTAATGTTACTTTTTTTTTTGTTTGGGTTTTGTTGTCCCCTGTCAAGTTCAGACTGTCCAAAGTTTATTGAGCTTTGACTATATTTTTAGGTTTTTTTCCCTAGTTTATGAATCATTCCTGCTCCTAGCATTTTATACATATACACAAAAATTTACACACAAACATAAACATACAAATATATTTATAATCATTTCTATAGATTTGAATTAGATTCTACTTGTCATATAGGTGAGATGGCAGACTCACTCTGACTATCTCCATTTCTGTGGTATATCTAAGCTAAAACTTCAAATTCCATCTGTAGTAGTGGAGAAAGATAAACACTTGCACAAAATTACTGTGTAATTTAAGTTAAATCATCAAGGAATAACACTCAATACAAGCAAAAATCAGGTTTTAAAAGTTTTGTTAATTTCCCTTCCTTGCAAAATTAGCCTTGTGATTAATTTTCCCAATTTACAAGGAATCTATTTATATTTGAAAAGAATTTTCCCTTCTGAACTGGAACACATTAACTTGTTTCCTTAATAGAGCAGCTTATACAAGCTCCTTGCTTTCAGCTGAGAGACTGGAAATTTCTTGTGAGTAAACGAATATTTTATTGCTTTGAAGTGTTATTTGCAATTGGTAACTGATGCTTCTTTTTATGAGTTTTTGGTTGTTTTTTTTCTTTTTTCCAGATGTTAAACTGGGTTTTGATTCAGCTTTCACTGGCCTATACTTTGAATGAAAGTTGCAATTACTGTGAATTCTAAAAACCCTTCTGGTGTGTCAGTTTCAAAGCCATGAAGCACAGAAAAAGTGTTATCATCTTGTTTCTTGTTCTTGTTCTTCTCTTTTTCAAAAGGGAAATTGTTTAGGAGACAGAAAACGAGAGTATTCAAAGTAGCTTCAGATGGTGGCATAGTTGATATCAACAGCCAATTGCATGGAAGAGATGTATTACCAAATCAGATGTTTTGTTCTTAGAATACTGACAATATCTGCTAAAAATGTTGCAATAGTATTGATAGTACTTCTGGGAACTGGAAAGTTCCACTAACCATGTAAACTTCTGTAGGCATCAGAGATGCTGCTACTAGATCAAACCACTGAACCAATAGCCCAAGAATAACAGGTGGTAGCAAATATGAAGTGGACTAAAATCAAGTGACCATAAATGTAAATTTCAAAAATAAATTTATTTGTTAACACTGGATAGTTTACAGCTGTAACTTGTCCACATTAACACAACCAGGCTTGCTATTTCATTTGTTTAACAAGAGATGAAAGTTGTGTGCTTGAGTCAGAGATGCCCAGCCTCAGAGCAGCAAGGGGCTCTGGGCTCAGCTTCTTGCTTTCCTGTTGAAGGACAGTGAATAAGTAATTTTTAAGAATTGGAGCACAAATGGAGAAAAAGGAAACAATTTTCCTCTTGGATCAAATAACGATATGTATTCCTCCGGGATAAATAATGACATATATTTTCCTCTGAAAAGACGTACAGTGTTGAAATATCCAGGATAAACTAATATTCTCAAGGACCAAACCTATCTCTGCTTTTTACTTTTACTGTTTAGAAACGTGGAATAAGCTTGGAACTGCAGTGGTATGATTTTTCACAGTACTGTGGCTACTTTGTTCTGTATCTTGTCAGTATCACGTGCTTCATTGAGTTACTTTAGTCCTTGTGTCTGAGCCAGTCTGTTGGGCTCTACTAAATAATTTCTCAATTTCTTCCTATAAAAACTAAACTGAAAATATATATTTTCATTACCTTGGAAAGAAATTTGATATTGAATCAGAAATAATTGATCTTGAATTTGGTAAGGCTCCCTGATTGTACAAAGAACAAACCCCTCCTTATGTCCTAAAGTAAACTGGTCTCCACCTGACAGTGATGAAGACAGTGCCTTTCCCTCTTTACCCTCTCACAGAAGTGATATACTATTATTAACTGTTAGTTAAAAGTGGGTTTACTCTGAAACAGATGGGACTCAGAGGTCCCTTCTGCTTTTGGTAATGTTGTTTCATAACTATACAATGCAGGTTTTTTGCAATTGTTGAGGAATACATTCAGTGCCGGTAGCTTGGGGTGCAGCTGCAGTTCCAGGTGCAGGTTGAGCTCCGGTGTTGGAGCCCCAGGCAAGCAGCTGTGAACTGCTGGCCCTCTGCAGAACAAAGGGCACAGGGACCTGTGCCCAGCCAGGTGACCAGACAGTCAGAGACACGGCAGGAGCCGAGGACTCAGCTGGAAGACCCCAAACTTTACTGTGCACAGACTGTGAGGGTATGAAACTCAAGATGTCCTTTGTTCAGGGTCCGTCCTCGGAGGCACCAGCTTGGCCTGTTATTCTGCGATTGCATCATGAATAAATTATTTTAAGGATCCCAATGTCTGAGATTCTGCTATGGAAATCCTAGGGTTGAGCCAGTATGGACACCTGGTCTGACTGTATGACAGTGGGGTGTATAGGATGTCAAGATGGACACTTGTCATCTCCCTGAAGCTGCCCACTGGGAATGATCTTTGGCCCCAGCAGAGAAAGTCTCTGGTGGTGGCAATGTGACAGCCAGAGTGGCTCCTGGATGGTCAGACAGGGAAGTTTCCTTAACATAGTGTCATCTAAAATTACAGTGAGCTTTTATGACCCACATCATTTATGATCTACATGCTTTCTTTGTTGGGAAGCTTGGCAGGTAGAAATAGGATCTCCAACCCAACACAATGAATCTACTGGTAGAGTTGGTTTGTTCCCATTCTATATAGGTGCTGTCAGACTGTCCTATTTATTACTAAATATGTGAACTGGTCTAGGATCCTTCTTATTTTCACTTCATTTATGAATCTTAAGCCAATCAGCAGATGTCCTGCTCTTTGAGGTAAAATGCTCCCTGCTAGTCCTTTTGGTGGTCTTCTTTCACATTGTAGTGGATTTGTTATCACATTTTCCAGTGAACATTTATAGAATGACAGGCACCGAACCGTCTCAACAGTTGTAATGAGTTTTAGGGAAATTAAATTCTGAGTTGATCTTATCTTTAAAGTTTCTTTAAACTTCCTAAAGTATCTTTAACCTTTCTTTGTTTTAAACTGTCTTCAAAGAAAGGAGGCAATTAAGTCAGGTCACTGTTTTTGACTCACAAATGGCACTCATCTCCTGTAGTTCAAGAAAAAGCAGCAGGTGCTTTGAAGACAATGTGCCTTTGACAATAGGAGCAATTGAAATTTTGCTGATTGTGCCTCACTGGTAAGTTCATCACTTGGAAGCCAGAGCTGTCTTGCAAATGTGAAACTAGGTAACATTTGTCATGGTATGTCTCATTCTAGTTTAATTTGTTGTATTTCAGTGTTATACATCACCGTAGATGATTTTGAGCGATAAAGTAATGCATAATGATTTGAAATTATTTGGGAAGGGATTTTACAGGAAAAACATGTTTCCTTTTGTCATACAGTGTTACACAATATGAAAACGTGAAGTACATTAATGGTGAAAAACCATCATTGTATTTTCTACTGCTCAGGCATACACTGGTTTTCCAGGTAGAGCAGAGCCTTAGGCCGCCTTCAAGGAATATTTGCCTCAGGCATTTCTCATGTTATTGTCTTCTGTTTGACAGTGAGCAGTACAAAGCCTGAATGTCACAAAAATTATAAATATTGTAACTATTTACAATTTTTATATCCTTTCTTTTGCACTTGAAAGGCATTACTGAATTTATTGTAGGTTTTGAACTGAAAAGCAACGACTAAAGCGGATACTAACAAAACCAAAATATAAAGCCCAGTTTTTCACCTAAACTATTTCTGGAACTAAACACTCAGCCAATCTTGAATGAAAGTTTGTCTGCTTTAAAAATCATAGGAGGATAAAATTAATGGTAAAACTGTTCCTCAACAGTGCTCAGACAGGCAGGAAAATTTACTGTCATATTTTCATCCTAAAAAATATTTGTTGGAAAACATATGTTTATATTCACAAAGCAAAAACAAAACAAACTCGACTTACATTTATATGACCAAAACATGTTGAAATAGACTTGAAAGTTCATTGCTGATTATTTCTCAGAGTGAAAAGCAAAGTCAGTATTGCATATGATTCAGATAAAGTGTGATAGACTATTCTGATCTGTTATTTTAAAAAGGGAAGGTAAAAGACTTCCAATTTGAGAAAGGAAGAACATCCTTTACATTTTCAGTCAACCTGAATGTAAATGGCCTGCTTTGCTGGATGCTATGATATGGTAAAGCTCTCTAGTTTTATATAGGTTTTTTAAATTAAGTATAATTTCAAATACTGTTTACCATTTTGAATACAATTACAAAATTGGGGCTTGTAGGTTTGAAAAAATATAAAAATCTTAAAACAAGAGGATTGATTTGCATATTGTGCTGTCAAAGGAACTCAAAAACTAAACGGCTGTTAAGAAAACATAAATGTAGATGTATTTAACTAAAAGATTTATCTAGTGCAGTCGTTCAGGGATATCTGCTTTTTTAGGATTATTTAGCATATTGGATTTTAGGAAAGTAAATTGGGAAAACAAAGAGGGTTTTTTTTGTTTATTTGTTTGTTTTCTAAATTGAGAGATAGTGAAAATATTACCTAAGACAGAAGAATAATGCAAACCCACAAATTAGAAAGGATTACATATTACACTAGGGACAAAAATTACTGGATGATATTGCATCTTTATTTGAATAACTGGCATTCAATTTAAAGAGAAAATTTGGTGAATACAAAGACTAAAAGGGAATAAGAGACAACAGTTTGCTGGAAATTTGACTATGAATCTGCAGTCAGGACTACACCACATAACCAGTAATGTTCGTCATAAAACTAGCAATGAAAAATTCTTTTGCATACAGCATTTTTTAGCCATACAGCTAAAATCCACAGCTAAAAATACTGCTGTGGATCCTATGACTGTTGCAAACAGAATGATAGTGATAAATCAAAAGGAACCAAGAAATAAATTGCAAAATGGTCATGAATTTGTGCAGAGATATAATTGAGCCTAGGCAGGAAAGAGACATGAATAGCCCAATATTTATAATTAATTAAGGTTACTGATTAATACTTCTTCTGTGATTCCATGAAAGTCTAATGCCAATTTTTGCTCTCCAAAGATGTGATTATCATATCAAACAGCTTAATGGAGAAGAAGTTAGTCATTGCATGGACACTGGATAGATGGTGGAAGAACAGAAACTTCCAGAAATAAAAGACATTTACTTAGTGTCTTAATTATAAGACACATTTCTGGAAATAATGATATTGCATTAAAAAAAAAAAGATGGTGAACAAATCTTTTATGACTGATGGGTGTTTTTGAAGTGGTAAAGACTCCAAAAGAAAACTGCAGCATGCATTTGGAGAATCTCTATACAGACTGCTCAAAATTCCAATAATAGGAGGTAAGAAAGAGAAATGGAATATTATTAGGAAGATGAAATGAATGAATGATTAGATTATTATCATACAAATGGCTAGGTATCTCTATAATACTTGTAGGTGCTTTTAAAAATCCAACACCTCATATCCAATCAGTATTTCAAACATTAATCAGAGGAAGGACCTGTAACTGATTCCCTTTCACTCAAGAAGGCTCATTACAGAGCTTGATTGTACTATTAGAACTGCCACTGAGATGTACCAGACTAAAATCTGAAGTGTCTTCTCTGCTAGAGCAAGAAATCAAAGCTTGTGATTTCATTAATTCATGTTATTAATTTTGTGTTCTAATTGCAAGTGGTTTTGTAGTAGAAATATAAACATGGGGGGAATATTTTAATGTTAGAAGTAGATTCCATAAAAATATACTCCCTCTCAAACATGATTTAAACATTTTAAAGGATTTTAACAACTATTTAAAGTAATTAACTGTTTGCTGTTAGGTCAACTTACTCTCTTGCAAACTTGGTAAAAGAGACTAAGGACTGCTGTCTCAAAACATTTTGGGTGAGTGCGTGTTGGGGAAAGGGTAGGTCAGGCCTTGATCTGGTGAGGTGATGCCCTGATCTGCAAACCCCATCCCCTCCAGGCCTGTATCCCAGCCCTGCAGGGGCCACCAGTCCCCAGCACACCAGAGGCAATGCTCCACACCTGCCTCTGGAGCCCCTATCCCAGCTCCTGAGTGGCCAAATGACCAGAAGTCCCACCTGGGGGCAGAGTCCAGGAAAGCCAAGGGGTACTTAAACCAAAGCATGAAGTGAGCATGTCTTGACCCTACCTCCTCTTGGAATTTCTATCAGCTGAACACTGTTGGAACCAGGAGTGGTAGCTACACTTGTTTTTTTCTATACCTTTTTCCTCCTTCTTATTCTAATTCCCTCTTCTCAGAGTTTTGAGTAACGTAAAATCGGACAGCCTTGAACTTTGCTAAGTCGAATGGGGCAAATGAATGCTTTGTGAAATTCTTTATATTGACTGAATGCTGCTCTAAACTTTTGCAAAGGTTCTCTGATTTTCTGAAGTTGCCAGTAAAGTTTTTTGTTGTTTTGACCTTTTGAGAATATCTTGTTGGTATTTCTCCTGTGCATCTAACTCAGAGTACATAAAAAACCATAAGCCTTTTTAAGAGGCTTGTCAAATGAGGTTTTGGGGCCTTACAGCCATTCTTGGCACAAGAATTCTACCCCATGGAAAGAACACATGCTGGCATGGTTCATGGAGAACTGCATCCTGTGGGAAGGATTTATGTTGGCAAAGTTTGTGGACAACTGTCTCCCATGGGTGGGATGCCATGCTGAAGCACAGGGAAAGGGTGTGAAAAGGAAGAAGCAGCCAAGAAAAAAGTGTGATGAACTGATCATAACCCCCATTCCCATTCCCCCCTACAGTGCTCAGAGAAGGGGGAAGAGGTAAATGAGTCAGGAGTGAAGATGATAGTGGGAAGAAGAGGGTGGAGGGAATTTGGTTTTTGTTTTGTTCTTATTTTTCACTATCTAAAATAAAATCATGCTAATTCTATCTTAGCTACTTTACCCCATAGGTTGTTATATATATATACTTAGATGAGTTATCATTAGACAAAGGATGACTGTGCACATGCAAATACTGACAGCACACATTGCAAAGAGTAAAGGTGTAAGAATACATAAAAAATATACCTCACGGTTTGTGATTTCATGTGCTGAACCAGATCTTCACCTGCTTTAAATCAGTTCATAAAAGACTATGTGGAAATCTTTGGACTTCTCTGACTCACTGCTCAGATACACCTGCCTTAATCACACCAATGGTTCATGACCAACTGAAAGGCCAAACTGCCTGACAACTCAATCTCCTTTTCACACTTATTTTTAGCATGTTATCAAGTATATTATTCTAACTTTAGTAGATGGATGAGAATTAACAAAAATGTCTTCAGCTTTCTACTGAAAAATTAAAAAGAATACACATATGTTACCATAGTGCATTCAAGCTTTTTTTTAAAGAAGTAGACTATACAACTACTGTACGGTAAGTGTGAAAATTATGTGAAGGAATTAGAAACAAATAGGTGTTAAAAATAGGTATCACAGCTTACATGTCAGTGAGAGACAGAAGAGGAGTTCAGGCTGTAACTGAGGAAACTGTAAATGCAGTACAGGATGCAACTGATGGAGTCCAGGGTGGGCTTTGGATTCAGTGCCACGATAGAGGCATACAGCAAGCCCATGGTGTTCAGCTCAGGAGAGCCATAAGGGGCCATTATTCCCACAGAAATAATTCCTAGGTCGTAACTATTGTGCAGAAACAATATCTGAATATTCAGTTTGAAGTTCTATTGTAGCAGTTCTGTTGAAAGACTACATATATTAGCCTGATGACAATACATTTTATGTAGCACCACTTTCAATGTCATGACTGAATTTTGGGTTTGCATGGCCGGATTTCGGGAGGGGGGGCTACAAGGTGACTTCTGTGAGAAGCTGATAGAAACTTCCTCCATGTCTGGCAGAGCCAATGCCATAAGGCTCCAGAACGGACACACCGCTGGCCAAGGCTGGGCCAATCAGACATGGTGGTAACACTTCTGTAATAATGTATTTAAGAAGAAAAAAAAAGTCATTGTGCAGTTGTAATTGTGTCCAGAAAAGAGTGGAGTGAGAATATGTGAGAGGAACAGCCCTGCAGACACCACGGTCAGTGGAGGAGGGGGAAGAGGTTCTCCATGTGCCAAGGCAGACCGTGGTGAAGCAGCTGTGCCCCTGCAGCCCATGGAGGTCCATGGGGATGCAGAGATCCACCTGTGGCCCTTGGTGGAGAAAACCCATGCCAGAGCAGGTGGATGCCTGAGAGAGAGAGCTGTGAACCTGTGGGAGGCCTGTGCTGGAGAAGATTCCTCACAGGGACCTGCAGACCTGAGGAGAGAGAAGCCCACACTGCAGCAAGTGTCCTGGTAGGACTTGTGATCACATGAAGGACCCACACTGGAGCAGTCTGTCCTTGAAGGACTGCATCCCTGGAAGAGTGACCCACACTGCAGAAGTTTGTGAAGAACTGTTGCCCGTGGGATGGACTTAAGTTGGAGAAGTCCATGGAGGACTGTCTCTGCTGGGAGGGACCCCACGCAGGAGCAGGGGAAGGACTCCTCTTCCTGGGCAGCAGCAGGAACCACCTGTGATGAACTGACCATAACCCACATTCTCTAGCACCCTGTGCCACTAGAGGGGAGGAGGTAGAGCTTAGGTAGGAGGGAGCGGGGGAGGAGGGAGGGAAGGTGTTTTTAAGATTTATTTTACTTCTCATTATCCTGCTCTGATTTTGTTAGTAATAAATTAAATTAATATCCCAAATTCAAGTCTGCTTTGCCCATGTTGGTATTTAGTGAGTGAGCTCTCATGGATCTTAACACATGAACCCTTTGTTACATTTTCTCTCCCCTGTCCGGTTGCAAAGGGGAGTGATAGAATGACTTTGGTGGGTACCTGGCATCCAGCCAGGGTCCACCCACTACACTTATCTAGAACATTTGGAACTGGATATGAGATCAAAAGTTCTTATATGTTTGAGAACACACTAATTCTGGCAGATGTAGAGTTGTTTGCTATTTATCACAGTACTGAGTGAATGTCACAGAGAATAAGCGGCACCTATAATTTATGTTATCTGCAGTGCGATATTGCACTTCATTGTAATGTCTTCATTGTAGCCTGTGATTTTGTTGCAGGGGATAATGTTGCCTTTTGCTTTTTGTTCAATCTTTGGGGGAAGGCTCTACCTCTAAAGGAACAATGTAGTGTTGAAACAGATGCAGAAAAACTCCAAAAAACAAATGAATAAGCAAAACTCAAAAAAGATACCTTCTCTTATTCCCTGATTGAATTAAATTTCAATGCACTCATCACATCTCAGAGCGGACAAGCACTACAAGTGCTGCAGCAAGGTGGAACGCTACAAACATATCAGATGCGTGGCATAGATTTACAAAGGTAAGGATTTAGCTCACTTTTCTGTCACTGCAAGATTAGAACAGCCATTAACTTAATGGAAGCCTCTGTATTCTTTAGAAATGCTTGGAGACACCTCATCGTGGACTGCTCGTATTCAGCATTTTGTCAATCTATGGTGTTTTACAATGTATCAGTACTAGTATGCCTAGCTGTTCTGCTTTAGTGTGCACTGTCACTAGAAAAATTATTTGAGAATGAAGAATCTCTGACGTGTTTCATCACCATCAAAAGTGAAATTTACTATTTTTGTTTCTAAATATGAACCTGAGAGTTCTCATCTTGTATTGCCAACCCTGTTTCTCTTATCTACTTGTTACCACTGAGGCAGACAAAAACAGCTACAGAGAGCACAGGAGGGAAAAGATAGGAAAGAAGGAGTCACAAATGCAGTTAAGAGTTGAAAAATTTAGTTATCTTAAAAGCTGGGCAAACTGAATTAAAAACAAACATGTATCTTTCATCATTAAAACTTTACTTTTAGAATTAAAATTAGAATTCACATTTTCCTTGTCTCTGATGGTTATAGCTTCTGAACAGGAGTCATAGAATTATGGACTTGATCATCCAGATGGGTGCCTTCCAACTCAGCACATTCTAACTCCTGGCCCTGTGTAGGACACAGCAAGTGTCACATCATGTGCCTGAGAGTGTTGTCCAAACACTTCTTGAATTCAGACAGGCTGGTGCTGTGATCACTTCCCTGGGGAGCTTGTTCCTGTGCTTAACCACGTTCTAGGTGAAAAACCTTTTCCTGCTATCCAAACTCAACCTCCCCTGACTCAGCTTCATGCCAATTTTGAGTCCTGTCACTCACCACCAGGGAGAAGAGATGTGTGCCTGCTCCTCCTCTTCCCCTCATGAGGAAGTTGTAGACTGTGGTGAGGTCTCCCCTCAGCCTCCTCCAGGCTGAACCGACCAAGTGACCTCAGCTGCTCCTCATACGGCTTCCTCTCCAGACCCTTCACCTTCCTTGTGGCTTTCCTTTGGATGCTCTCTAATAGTTTGGTGTCTTTCTAATATTGTTGTGCCTAAAACTGCACACGATATTCAAACTGAGGTTGCACCAGTGCAGAGCAGAGTGGGATAATCACCTCCTGTACCCAGCAGGTGATGCTGTGCTTAATGCACCCCAGTCTGTGGGCTTTTGAAAGCAGAGGGGAAAATAAAGTAGGACAAAATGCAACTGATGTAAAACATCATTGCCTTTCCCCCCTTCTTTCTCTGCATACCATTTCAGAAGTAAAAAGGAGGCAGGGAGCAGATGTATTTCAATTTTACCTGTGAAGACAGGTGTTTCAGTACTTAGTACTCTAGCACCTTCAAATAATGCACATAAGGCAAGAGAAGTAAGAAAGATAAGAGAGGGATATCTAAACCAGAATTTTCATGAAAATACATCATGAATAACACTATAATTGCTATCTCTGTTTCTTTGAAAGTAAGTATTTCAGACTTACCATGGCATTTTCTCCCCCTTGCCCTGCACTTCTGGCATCTATAGGTTGCCATTAACATGAGGTTATTAAAAGAAAAGCTGTGAGAAGTCTTGGTGAAAGGAAAAATGTGAGTTGTTGAGGGAGACAAAGGAAGCAGTGACAAAACAAAGTGAAACAGGAGATTGTTGTGCCTGCAGCTAAAAGAATTCTCTGTCACCACTAGCTGCTCCAAGCTGCAGCTTCCTTCTGACTTTAAAGGTGCAGCAGCCTTAAGGAACTAGAGGATAAGTTTTACATTTAAAATAAGTAGTCTGTGACTAAAATGAACGTTTAGGAAGATTACAAAGGGGTTTGAAAACAGTGACTTGTGCCAAATGTGTCTTAGGATAAATGACCATTTTGATAATTTCTTTAAGTAGAGCATTTCAATGTCAGTGTGTTCCCTTTTGAAATGGAATGGAACATTTTGATTGCTCAATTTGAAATTATTTTCTTCTGTGGAATGTCCTTCACATTATACAAAAGAGCAGAATGAAATGTAATTGATCGTCTTCTACCTAAATGCATTCTCTTTTATTAGCAATAATTATTTTACATACATCTGTCAAAGCCCAATAAAAATTTAGGGGCTTTTGATATTTCATAGAGAAAAAAAAAAGTGAACCCACAGAGTTTTATAAAAACAGGAAATCTGTCTTCTGTTTGTTTCAAATGTTAAAAAAATACTTTCATAACAACCCAAAGCAATTATTTACAGCTCTTAAATTTTCCAGTGTTCAGGGAACACCATGGAGTCCAGTCAGTTCTCCAAGCTTTTTGGTCCAAGAGCAAGTAACACCAGTTTCCAAGAGCTACCCAGAAAAATAAAAATGCTAAAATAAAAACACATCCTCAGGGAGCAAGAGTGCTGGCACAAAATCTATCCAGGGGCAATCAGCTGCATAAATGTAGCTAAATATGTGCCATCTGTGAAGGAGTTTGTCCAGCGAAATCATCAGCATTTCTCTTACAAAACACGCAATTGCTTCAGGATGTGATTCTATGCAGGTAAATTCAGGGTATCTAAAGCTGTTGCCAGCCTGTTATCTTGAAATGTCTGAAACGGTGACTGCATTTTTTTGTGGCAGGGTTTACTGCAGAAGCCGTAGCACAGAGAAGCTTCTCGATGTTTATTCCAGCGTTCAAGTGACTTGTTTACCCCTGAACAGATGGTCATTCAACCAGAGCGTACATCAGCTGACACCTTTATTGCCCTAATAAGGAACAGGAAGAATCACCAACAGGTTTCTATCTTGTTAACACAGTGGGATGTGCAGGCTACAGCATAACGCTGCTAAGAGCCAGAGGTATCAAACTAGATGGATCCACCAGGAGTGCGGCAAACTGATCTGCCTTGTTGTGTTGTCAGAGCCCTGGTCTTCTCTGCACTGGTACTGGATAAAAAAGCCTTGTGTTTCTCTCCTAGCAGGTTTACTGTTCTGCAGCATTTCCTGACTTTTCTTTGCTTTTACAGGGTTATATAATATATATGGCTCTACCAGGGGCCACAAAACTTGTGGGAAGGGGTACTCACTGGTTGAATGGGATTTGTTCTTTGACTTACACCAAAAGCAAGGATGGCGAGACTTGTGGAATAGGCATACGTGTCGTTCCAGTGGGAACTGCCAGGCCCTTGGGAGAGGGGAACAGTACTTTGTGTCACAGCGTGGGAGTGCACCATGGGGTTCCAGGCTGTAGCCAGTGAGGGGTAGGGGGAAAGACTCAACCCGAGAGCCATGAGCAGGACCTCAGGCTGAGGGGTCTGTACCTGCTGTGGGCACCCCACTCCTCTGGGTGCCCATGGCACCAGAAGGAAGGTCAGGGTTTGCAGTAGAGCCCTTTACACTCTGCTATTTGTAGCTCCATCCACATGCTGTGTTCCTGGGATCCAGAACAAGATTTGGGGCATCACATTCACCTTTTCAGAACGCATCAAATGTACGGCTTAGAACCAGCCTTCAGCTGGCTCAAAGAAACAAAAATGCTGAAATACCTGTGTCAGGATGCTTGGACACCATTTTCACTTGTTTTGCCTAAAAAAGTAACTTTTATTGGTTTGCATTACCTGTTTGTGCAAAAGTAGCCCTTTTCTAGTAGCAAAGGCTGAAGCAAAGCAGCCTTCCAAAACTTATAAAATGTATTTGTAATATATTTAATAGTCTTGTCCTCTTAAATACACAAAAGTAAAAGGTTTTAGAAGAAAATGAAAGCAAATTTCTCCATCTAGTCTTTACAAAAGGTCTGACCAGAGCTACACACTCTTTTCATCATGCTTACCTGCTTTCCAAAGGCATCCAGCAATTCCCATGACCATTTTCAGATACTGCATTTCTAGCATCAATGCTTGTGGAAATGATGCAGCAAATATAAAGCAATATGTAAGTTCTGGCAATGTATGTGTCTGAAACTCTCTAAATACTTATTTGTATGGTTACTCTCTGTAATTGTTTAAGTCCATTCAAAAGTAACTGAGTCAGACAAATGCTTTATGTTGTAGTTTTCTGCTCAGCTAAAATGCAGGTACAGCACAGCCTGTGGTGCTGTTGGCTTTCTTCTGTTACCTTGACAATATCTCAGCTCTGAAGGTGCACCATTGAAGATACCTCTTCTCTGACACATCTGTCAAAATACAATTTTATTATTATTTTTCTTTTTTACTCTTATTAAAGCAGCAATATAAGGAAAACAAATTATGGCAACTGTGAAAGTAGGATTTCCATCATAGGTAAAATCTGCTCCAGAGAAATTCCAACCATTGAAACCATGTTAAGATTACTGTTATGCATCAAAGGGGAGTATTTAGTGCTTTTAAGAATAAAACTGTATTCCAGAAATAGTTATATATCTTATAAATTAGGAACACCAGCATTGTCACCATCAGTGACAATACAGTAGATTCTCCTAAACAAAGTTCTCATATAAAGAATTTATCAAATCCATATAACTTGAACTGCAATCAAAAGTACTGTTATGATGCACAACACAGTCACAACCCATCAGTAGGAGGAGTGATGTTTGTTAGAAACTCTCGTCGGGCTTAATAAGGACACTAGACACGTGTCAGGGAACTCTTCTGCTGTTATTGTGCAGTCATCTTAACTTCAGCAACAAGCCCACTATTTAGACTCCAAAAGTAGTGGTTAACAAGGCCTTAAATTTTACATGCACTTCTCAAACTTGGTGGTTTACAGGCCCTTAATTTTTACAGTACAATTCAATAAGCTCTCAACTCCCACAACAAACTTCTCAAAGGTTCTGGCTAACAAGCCAGAACACACTTCAACAAGCTCCCCACTCCCACAACAAACTTCAGCACAGAGCATGGGATGGAATATAATAGACTCGTTTTGCCCAAGCAAAGCAAGGGGAGAGAGAAATAAAGGCAGAAAAGAGAGAAAGAAAACAAAGACTATCTCTAGTCCTTAGATACCACATTGGTGCTGCCACAGGGATGGTCTGGAGCTGGGGTACTAAGGCACAGGCAGCAGCACACTTCAATTTGTGTACCATCTTAGGGGATGCTAATCTGATGCTAACATCTCCTTGAATTTAGATGGCACTCTTTGAGTGAGGTGACCCTCTGAAGTTTTTTGCCTGTACTGAAAAGGCAGAGCATTCTAAAATTTAATAACAACAGTGATATTTTCTAATTATTATTGCTGAAAAAAATCAGAAATGGAAGTAACAGATTTCAATTCCAGTATATTGTACTACATCTTCATAACTGCTCCTTCTTAAAAAGAAAAATGTTGTACTTCCATCCATTTATTTGATTTTTCTGAAGTACATCCCACATTTACAAGCTGCAAACAGCTATGTTTTTATTCCTGCGACTGCTAGTAAAATCATACTTCTGGGGCTTACTGACATCAGTACTTGACTTTCCATAAAAACACACAGGGTCTTTATTTTTGCAGTATTACTCAAATGAGAGACTCTCTTCTACAAGCCCTGTTAACCCCATATGCATTAATATTCTTCTGCATGTATATAGACGTGCACATTTTAGGATGTATTCCTTACTTTTCATTAATACAATTTATTGGAAGAATGTCTATTTTACACAAAGAGTATATACTGATAAAAGTATTTTTTTTGTAGTTTTTCCCATCAAAGCAACATACCCACTGTTATGAAATATGCTGTCTTTGCAGAATACTTGCATGGGGCTGACATACTGGACTCAGTTTCTATAAAAGATCCATGTCTTTATGGAAAATGGGTTTTAGGGCATCTCAGATGAGCTGAGAAATTACATTTAGATGACTGAATCAGGTCCCTAGGTAGTTTGTAAGTGACATCAGAGTCACTGATCATATTATTTGGATTTCCATGTCACAAATTATTTTCTAAACACCAGCAAGAAATTAACAGCTGCCAGAAATATATCCAAGTGTCCAGTAATAATCAAGCCCCCAAAAATCTTCACAAGACTGACGGTACTGCATGGGCCTTATGGGAGGTCTGAGCAAGAGAGAGGACAAAGATAATAAAACCAGTCTCTCCTTTCTACCAGTTGCCAATTTGATAAATGTCTCTTGGAGCTGGTGTTAGGTGTCAGGTGAAGCGTTTGAAGTGGGTGAAAAGTAATACATCATATAAATAAAAATGAAGCTCTCAGCATCTGACAAAAAATGCCTGCAGTGCAATACTTTCCAGTCATAACTGATTCTCTTAGTAGAGGAAGGAAACACACTGAAAGACTTTTAGCCCTTCACCTCGCCACAGAAATTAAAAATGGCTTCATTCATGATAGAAAAAACACTGTCATATGAAATATAAATTTTCTCTCAAAAAAGTATAATTTTTAATGCAAAAGAAAGGCAGAAAACAGCTGTAGGATTGTTTAGCATTCCAAACTGGCTTGCCCACTTCAGAATGTCTGTTCTAAGTGAATATTTAGTAGTGCAGCTGGCATTGTTACTGATTGAAGAACTCCACTTATCACATTGAGCATCTTACTTTCCTGGAAAAATCTCTCACAGCTTCCTACTCAATTTATCCATCATCTGAGCTCAAATTCCTCATTTGTTTACTTTTTTTTTTCTCTTTTGGCTTTTTTCTTTGGTTTTCCTTCCCTCCCTAGATCCCCTTTGATCCTGTTGCGTTCCTCCTTGTAATTTTCTTCTCCCTCAGCTTTAACTTCTCCCTCCCTGACCCTTTCCCCCTTCCCTTTACTCTTCCTTCCCTTTAATTTTTAACAGGTCTGAATATTTACTTTCCAAATAACAAAAGAATTAAAAAACCCCAGCCGTGGAAAACAGAACTAATTAAATTATAACCATTAATTTATAGAAAACTTTCCTGTAAGAGTAGCCATGTGCAATGGTTTAAGGACTCAGATATAATTATTTGTGTGCAAACAACCTCATCGTTAGAACAAACTCTGAAATAGTAGCTACTGTAGCATGAACTTCAACAAAATGTGGTAATTTTTATGCATTTTAAAAGAAGGTATTTTGCTTGGCACTAAGGTAATTATGATGATGGAAGCAGGAACACAGGTTATATAAATTTCAAAGAGGCAGTAAAGTCTGGATTTTCAGAATATTACATACCTTTCTCCAAAAGGTTACCTTCCAAAGGGCGTAAGAGAAAAATATTTGTTAAATCTGTAGCAGAATGGGTTTTTTCATGCTTAGTTAGTGGTGCATCATACTCTACTTGTCCTGCTGTGTTTACATGCCTAACAGTTCCAGAATGCTGCTCTCTTTTTAGCTCAAATCACATTGGAAATATCATTTGTATTTACACGAAGTCATAAAAATATGCAACTAAATAAAACTATTAGGAACAGCCCTATCAGTAGATACGTGCTCTGTAGAGGTAAAGTATGCATGCAGTACAGGATCCTGAACTTTAACCCTTTAATTTCAGATACAGGTTATCTCAATTTAAATAGTTTTTGTACATCAATATTCCTGTCTCTTCACCAGATTCAGTAATAAGTCTTATATTATTAGAAATGTCATGTATTGATTTCTTAGTGAAGCAGAGACCCAAATTTAACAATGCTCTCCATAGTAAACACACATGACAGCCTCTAGGAATAGGAAAAAAAATTGTCATGCCAATTCCTTCTTCCTTTATTTTTTTTTCCTTTTCTTTTTGCTAAACAGAGTATGCTTAGTTAGATGTATGCTCACCCCTCTTGCTTTATTTTGGAAGTCTCCATATCATGCTATGCCTTAAGCCATTTTTCTTTTAAGTGCAAAAATAATAAAAGGACCAAAACTGCAGTGTGTTGGTAAGCTCTTATTGTTGCTGAAGATAATTCAGAGGCAACCTAAAGACAAGTATTTGACAACTCAGCAAAAATACCTCCTTTTTTGTATGATAATATATTATTTTAGTACAGTGCATTTTACTTCAATATTATTATTTCATATATTGTAATAATATATTAAATAGGTAAATATAGAAAAAAATGCAACTTTAATATTGAATGTGTCCAAACTCCATTTATAAACATTAGCTAGGATATTGTATTTGAATGTCAAACAAGCAAACATTACTTTTACAAATGAGGGGTAGCAAAGGCATTCTCTTCCCAAGAGAAATCAGCAAAAATACTTCTGTGTCATCACCTACACTTCAGATGCAATTGGTAAAAACCGAGATTATTTACAAGGAACTTGAGGTACTTGCTGTGTCCAGCTTCTGTATTACATTTTATTCCTTATAATAGTGCAGTAAAAAGCACAATACAGCTTTGATTTTAAGAGTGTTTCTGGAAGCTACCTTTCGAATACTCTTAATTTTTATTAAAACCTTCTCAATCTTAATGTAGAAAAGATACATTTATCAACAGTCTACCCAGCTTCTCAGATAGTAGTCTTCTTTTGTGAAGTGGAATCATGGAATGTAAAAAGCAAGATCAATTGCTATTTTGGTATGAATTATTTTAAGTAGATACTACTTTTCCTAACCCTGCTGGCAGTACTTTTCATTTCTACAGGAACAATTTCATTTTAGTTGTAGGTGTCTATTTAGTGCAAATTCCAAATTTAAAGGATGGTTAGAATCTACCAAATAATCAGAATGGAAATACAAAGAAAAATAAATGTGTGCAGCCTTCATGGGTACCTTTTCTGTTTATTTACTTTTTTGTTGCCTGATTTTGAAGGTGAGGAGGTGTGTCTTTTCCGGATGCTTCACTTTATGAATCCTCTTCATTGGAGAATTAACTTTTGTACTGTGGTGTGAAAAATAGCACTTCCTTTCAGACAAAAGTAGAATATTGGTTACAACTTGTCTCTAAATTACACAGCTATGTGGTTCTGAATACAGAATTCTAATCTAAAATCCATTCACTGTGTGAGTAGATCTGTGCTTCAATTGCTTTAAAAATACCAAATGCTGCACTTGCTTAAAGGCAGAAGATTCCGTGGATAAGAGTGTATTTTGTTTCAGAGGGAGAACGGAATGCAAACAATATAAAATCCTTGTTTTCTTGTATTACTGTTTTCTATTCTTATGTTTTGTTTTTTATTTTGACCAGGTTTGTCGGTGTAGTTTCTGTAGTCATCTTGAAAAAGCAACAGTGTAACAAAAGAAGTAATTTTTTGTAGACATGTAGGAGAAATGTCTGTTGCATTTTGTGAAGTTATTTCATATAGTAGCTTGAAACTAGACAGTAGAATAATAAAACACAGTAATCAAAGTTTGCTTTTCAGCAGCTAATGAACTCAATAAATCAGAACTCTTCCGCATAATCTCAGAACCCAGGCAGTACTGCTGCCACTGACAGCCCACCTGGGGAGAAAATATTGCTGGTTTTTCTCCTGGGTGCTCCGCATCACAGGCTGTGACCTTCCCAGGGAACAGCAGCAGCCCCATATGGACAGTCCAGTTATCATCCTGGCTCAGGATGCTCAGCAATCCTGAGGATGCTCAGTGAACAGAAATGGCTGCAGTGCAGGTAGGTGCTGGGTTGGAAGGGTGGCTCCAGAGGACACAGTGGCACTGGAGAGGCTACCTCTGCCCAGGAAAACCACTACCTTGTCCATGTGTTCAGGCAGGGCAGAACAGGGGGGTGCTGAGCTCTTCTGGAGCATGCTTTGGTGGGCTGCATGGTAGATGACAAAGCTTCCCTGGGGACACAAATCCAGACTAGCTTGGAGCAGGCTGCAGCACAGCTGTCCATCAGCAGCTGTGTGTACCAGGGGGAGGGCAGAATACAGCTCTCAACCCACCAGTACCCACCTGAAGTACCTGCTGCTCCAGAAACTGGAAATGTTGGCCATTTAACCCCTTGTGGGATCAGAAGTGGACTCTCAGCAGCATTTCCTTCTCTCAGAAAATTTCTTTCCCTCCAGAGCAATAAAAGCAGGAGTAAGAAATCCAGAAGGAGCTATGGATGTGGAAGGAGTGGTGTAAATTCAGCCCACATTCTTCTGGAGGCCAGGCCATAATTCTGACTGGCTCATCCATCTTCTTTTGTTTGGTTTTTTTTTTTTTTTCCTCCAGCGTCTCTGTGGTGACAGTTCAATTCCACCAGAAAGATCAAGGGACACTCAGTGTCACTGCACAGCAACACGACTCACAGGAGCCTGACCATATTTCGACTTGCTGCCTGTCCTCCTCTGGTTCTTGGAAAATCTCTCAGTCACATCTCACTGGCATAGCTTTCTCTTCCTACATGCCATCAGTTCCAGCTCTGAACATGTAGAGAACTGTCCTGGGATGACTGTATGATGCTGTATTCCCTATCGTCTGCCCTATGTCAGACATGAATCTTGTTTCTTCCTATGTCTTTAAGCTGTTTCTCAGGAGAGGGGGGAGAGAAGCCAGGTGAATTTTTTCAGAGGTTTGTATCTCTAGGACACATACACTCCCCTGTGTTCTCCCACCTCTGCGGCAGAGCCAGGGAAAGAACTTTTCCTGCTTTTCCCAGCTCTCAGTTCCTGTTCTCAGGAGAGAGACAGAGACTTAACATTCTTTGATTTTTTCGCTGGTCTGCTTTCTGAGGCAAGAACTCTTCTGGAACTGTTCAGAACACCAGAACATCAGGACATCAGAACATCACCGGGAGGCCCTACACCGCAGCCCAGAGAGGACCACACCGAACCCCAGCTCTGGGGAGAGAGCAGAGCCACGCCTAGAAAAGACTTTGAATTTTACCAGGTTCTCTCCACAGTGAGAGGTTTTATTATTTAGCATTATTCCTTTTTCCATGCCTGCATGCAGTCTGCTTGTTAAATAAATAACCTTTTTTTCACTTTCCTCTGACAAATTTCTTCCCGAACCTGTGGGGGAGGGGTGGCTGAAACCTGCCTTCTTTGGAGGAGAAGTTCCTTCCAGAGCATTTCCCTTAATTTGTCTCAAACCGAGACAAGAACCCAAGGAAAATGTCTGGAACATGTGAGCCTGTACCACCCGTGGGCAGCAGGCCCTGGAGGCACGCAGGTGTGAATGCATCCTCCTGCGTGCTGGCATGTGTCGCAGTCCGGTTCTGGGCTGCACGCTCTCTAAAGACAGCTTTGACTGTAGAAAGAATCAGGAACAATATTTTTGTTAGATCTTCATGGATGTTTTATTTCTCTGACCGCATGGCAGCCAGGAGAGACACAGACCGGCCACGTGCAGCCAGGCCAGGCACAAACTCTTTTCCAACTGTCCCCCCAAGACCCAGGGATCATGGGACAACCACAGTTTTCTGGGCGGGGAAAACACCTATAACCAATAAGGAACAGGATAACACCACGGAGCTGGGAAACCCCGTGCAACCATGCTTCAGCTTCCATGCCCATCCCCCGGGGGGGGGACCTCCACAGGCATGGATGAGCAGGGCCCTGTGAGGGCTGGGCTGAGGGTAGGGCAGCAGGGAGAGGTACGGGCAGAGTTAGAGCAGGGTGCAGGCTTTGCTGACAGGGCCCTTGTGGAGGGCTGGTGCAGTGTGGGGTTTGAAGCAAAGAGAGGGGGAAAAAAGGTTATTATATTGTTATGAGTGTTTCTTTTTGATTATATTTAGATTTTTTTTTTCTTTTAAGAAAATTGTCTACTTAAAGTTATTATTAACCTTTCTACTGTTAAGGTTCAATTCCTAACCTACAGCCAAGTTCTGTCATTGAAGCTATAAACTGGATGTGTTAATTAAAGGAATATATCACTGTCCTGATTTCATGTGAGACAGGGTTAATTTTCTTATTAGTAGCTGGTATGGTGCTGTGTTTTGGATTTGGGATGGGAATGTTGATAACACACTGCTGTTACAGTTGTTGCTGGGCAGTCAAGGACTCAGCAGCTTCTCATAGTGTCCTACCAGCCACGAGTCTGGAAGGCACAAGAAGCTGGGAGGAGACACAGCCATAACAGCTGCCCCAAACTGGCCAAAAGGACACTCCATACCATATGGCATCATGCTCAGTATAACAACTGTGGAGAAAGCTGGCTGGGCATTGGTCACTGGGTGATAAGCTGATGCAATGTGCCTCTCTTGTTCTTTATATTCAAATTCTGTTATTACTGTTGCTGTTGTTATTATTAATGCTAATACTAATATTTATACTGTTGCTATTGTTGGTGTTTTTGTTATTTTATTATTAATTTCCCTTCTTTTTCTGTGCAATTAAACTGCCTTTATGTCAAGCCATGGATTTTAGGGTTTTTTTCCTGATTCTTTCCCCCATTCCGCTGTGAACAGGGAGTGAGGGAGCAGCTGTGTATTAAGCTGCCTGAGTTAAAACACAATAATCAGAGGAGGTTTAAGCAGTGGGGAAAGGTAGATAGGAAATGAGTCGAAGCCTCACAGCTCTATTGTGATATTTCAGGTGTTCTCTCAGGAGACTGACAGAATTGAATCTGTATCTCTGTACTTTTTCTGTGTACTGTATTTCAAGGAAGACTTGCAGGACTACGAGGAGGAATTCTCACAAGAAGAAAAATTAATATATAGAGTTACAGATGGACAGATCTCATTTCAGAGGTTCTCTCTTTTCTCCTAAACAATTTATTAGACAACATTTTAATGCCCCAATGACCAAACAGTGTTCTTTGTTGCTGGTTCCTTCTGTAGCATTATGGCACTAGAAGTATTTACTTCATGCCAGAAGCAGCTGCAGAGCCAAAAGGAAAAAAAAAAAACCCACAAAACAATCAAAACCAAAACCTCTCTATGTTAGATCCATCAGAAGAGTTAGCTAGGATCAAAATTACTGCAGATGACCCCATTGGAGCTATGCATACAGAAAGAGTTAAATGACTTTATGTCTTCATCACATTTCTAGCCCTGTAGACCTCACCCTCTGACCCTTTTCTTTTGAAACTGAAGGCATCATCTCTGCTTTAGCTGTGATTGATCCTCTCAGTGGGTAACTGGTTTTGCAAGCACTCACAAACACATTGAGATTACATTAAGGGGAGAAACTGAAGGGAAAATCCTACTTGAAAACTTAATTTCCTTTATCACAAGGTTACTCACTTAGCTGATCAAGAGAAGCCAGTTGATCTAATTTATTTTGGATTTCAGTAAAGCTTTTGATAATGTGTCTCACAGTCTTTCTTCTGGACAAAATGTCCAGCACACAGCTGAATAAACACATCATGTGATGGGTGAGCAACTGGCTCACAGGAGTATAGTAAATTAAGTTACATCAGGCTGGTGCCCAGTCACTACCAGGGTCCTGTAGGGCTCCATTTTAGGGCTATTTCTCTTCCATGTCTTCATAAATGACTTGGATGCAGTACTTGAAGGCATACTAGTTAAGTTTGCTGATGACACTAAATTGGGTAGACTGTTTGGGAAGACTGTAGACTCCTTTGAAGGTAGAGAGGCCCTGCAGAGAGATCTTGACAAATAAGAGGGCTGGGCAATCATGAGCAATATGAAGCTAAACAGGAACAAGTACTGAGTTCTGGTTCTGTGATCATGGTTATGAGTGCTCTGTCCTCATCCATGGCAATGTGCCTGTGTTGATATAGGAGAGAACTTGTTATTCCAGAGAGAAATATCTTTTAAGTTATGTATATGTTAATATACTGGGTCTCAGTTGGTCCGCAAGTCCTATAAATACTTTAGCAGAGTACTTTTAAATGTTTAGTGCAGCTGCTGGCAGACAAAATTCTAGTTGCCTTATTAATAAACATCTCAGGGAGTTGTCCTTCATCCTGGAAAATAAAATCAGAAAATAATGTGCTATCCAATAGCTGTCAGCTGTTTATCTGCATAGTTTTCGAGTGCATTTTGAGTAATAAACTAAGAAAGTACCTATCCAGAATTTCTATGTGGGAAAACAGGGACTCTATATGATATTTTTATATTAGGCTTATACCAGAAAGAATCTTTTTGCAACCAAGAGCAACGGAATGCATAAATATTCTAATTAGAGATCTAAGTTTAGGATAGCTATCTTGACAGTACAGATGTGTGACTGAGTCATTTTAAACTCTAAGTGTTCATTGCTGTTAAATCTATACACTCATTCCTACTTTCATAACTAATCAAGTTGACATTTCATGTTTGAGACATGCAGATTTGAAGTCTATCTGCTGACTGCTTTAGAAGTGCAATAGTTGTGTGATTAAACATTTCAGTGGGATAAAAGATGTTCATGCTCTATGCCATGCTATCAGAACTTAAATGAATGATCACTTACAAAGTAGGAATGCAGAGGTAAAATGCAGGGTTTTTTAACATCTGCATACAGTATTGAAATAAATAATAAAAATTAAAAGCTTGAAATAAAGCTTTTTAGATAAGAAAGTAATTCAGATATAATAAAACACCATAATAGTTTCATTGCATTCCCACTGAGCTAGCATACAATATCATAATGAAATAGAATAATACCTAGTTAAAGAGTTTGATAGACCTTGTGTGTCAGATACAGTTTTGAATCTTGAAGTGTCTATATAATCTATTCATCCAGGGCATCACTATTTTTGCTCTTTTACATTTTAACTGAGAAAACAAAGGGGATCCTGACTATTACTTGAATTGTTCCAACTAAAAATTGCAGTAATAGGTATTTTTCAAGTTAAAATGATATTTTTAGAAGTTCTGTGTTTGATATGAGCAGAAAAATCTTAGCATGACTGACTTACCTAACAAATCTGATGAGAAGTTTTCTTGATTCATAGATAAGATACAGCACATTGATTCTTTTCAGTATAGATTTTATTCTGAAACTGAATTAAAGGGACTAGTCCCTTAATTTGGTAATGGTTCACTGAGTTGACTGTCCACCAAAATACAGATATAATGTCTGAGTGCTGGTTCTGTTGCTATTAAATTCTAACTACAAATGGATGATTCTGAGTTTAAAGCTATAAACTGCATACTTTTTTCATAGGAGAATTTGCAGGTACAGTAATCATAAATGAATATAGATACTGTAAATCAAAATACTCTTCTTATTTTAAAAACTGTTAACATGTTTGGATTTCAATAAATAATACAAGTGTTAATATATAAAAGATAAATTATTTTATATTAGAGAACTAACAAACAAGACCCCTCAGAAAACCCTGCTTTGAATTTTGATAAATTACAACTTTTGATTGTGTCATATTGCATCTATACGATACTATATTGAATTTAGGTAAGACCTTCCTTCTGCTTTCCTTCATTCACCTGTTGTTCAAACCAGGAAGATGATGTGGGTGGTGTATTTTTTCAAACATCCTGTGTATGCATCAAATAGAAAGTTTCAAATAACCTACTAAGGAATTCCTTGCTTTCAACCTGATTTATATCTAGGTGCTCTAGGTACGAAGCTGTGTTTGGTAATAGATGAAACAGAAGATGGTGGCATGGTAAAATATGTCTGAACAGCTGTATGAACAGCCTGTAGCAATGTAATACTGTGATGCCAGCTTCTTTCAGACCTATGGAGATGTCAGCTGCACCTTTAGTCTCATATAAAGCTGGTGCATGTCCCTGTACCAATATCTGAAGATGACCATAAAGCTTTCTGATACAGTTAATGCTAACATGCTCTTGAAACCCTATGGAAAGTAACACAAACCTCATTTTTCTATTTATTTGTAAAAGCATGTTAGAAAACATAAAAATATCCACAAGCAAACTCTTCAGTAAGGAAGAGGAAATCATCCATATCACATTATTCCTGGAAAAGAAACCCTGTCATAAAAATCACCTGTCTGGTTGAGAACTGGCAATACTGGCAGCTGGGCATGACTCTTCTCAAAACTGAAACACTCAATCCTAGACTCGGAGGGGAAATACAAATGTAAGCATAACAGCAAAGGAAGGGGAATTTACTAGGAAGTATGTATGGAACAGCTTTAATTGCTTACTATAGCATTTTCCACAGTAGTATTAGTTTATTTATTTTCTTTCTTTCTTTTTTTTTTCTGTAAAAATAAAATCTGAATTAACAATAATTTCTTAATTTGACCGATATGATTTTCATGACTTGTAAATTGCTAGCTTGTCGTTTGTTTATTTATTATTTTTTAATCCATTAGAAATTTCCAGTTGCAAATAGAAGTCATATATTACCTGGTCTAGGACATGTTCTACCTGCCTGGTTCATCATACCCTGTGTTGTATAGGTAAGTTAAGTGAAACAAGCTACATAGTGACTGTTCTCATACAGGAATGTACAAGTGATACATATAGTCCTATATTCCATGCATTCTGCACCTAAAATGTGACAAAAATCCCATTCCACAATATCCCTGACCTTTGACAGTTCTGCAAAGACAGTCTTTCCAGGTGGTTCATATTATGTACTGTCAGTTTTCAGTTATACTCCTCTTACACACAAAGAACAGTCCCTCATTCCTCTGCACAACATTCTCTTTTGTGTATCACTCAAACCTTAGACTTGTATGGTCTAAAACAGAACGCCAAATTATCAAAATAGTTAAGGAAATTAATTCCTACAATGGATTTAGTCAATCTGTATTATCTATAGTAATCATCTTTGTCTCACCTTCCCCTTCCACTAATGCCACCTAAGAACACTGTCTTGCCATCCATTTCCACAAACAGCTGTTGTAGCCTCTGAAATACCCTGGCAGAAAACATGACAGATGGCAATCATAGAGGTAGCAGAACTGCCAAACAATGTACAAAACAGAAATAATTTTGAACTCTTCTTCTCTGGAGGGCTCTGTTAAATACAGGAAGTAAATTATCAAAAGGATAACATAAGATGGTACTATCATTCTGGGTAAAAGTTGACTCTAGGACAAATTCTGAACAGTGTATGTGTTAAACTGCACACCTCCACAAGTACACACATACACCCACATCCCCACGCACTGACACTTATGAGAGTTACTGACATGTATTCCTACATCATCGAAGGTACTCTTTTTTTCCCCTATATGCTAATATGGGTAATATATAAAGGCACACTTTTAAAAATTTTGAAGACTCTTTTAAATCATCATGCTTTAAATCATCTGTGATTATTTTTTTCCTAAGTCTCTGTGTCATGGCTATGCCGCCTTTTAGGATGTCACTTTCCCAGTTTTTATTAATGACTTCTCATTTGAATTCTAATGAATTTTCAAAAAGGAACATACCAGTTTAATCTCAGATGTGGCTAGTATGTTCCTTATGACTTCTAGAGCAGTGTCTGGACTTTGACAGAGACTCAGTACTGATTTTATCAAGCTGTATAGTGATGAAAACAAAGAAGACCTCATAGGCCTATTCTTGGAGGCCTAACTCATAAAATCAATTCCTTTCAAACTAAAAAATTGCTAGACCATAGTCATAACTTTTCTCCACCAAGGGCTTTGATTCATTTAGCTTTATGGCATGATTTTCATTACTGTTAAGTACAGTTAGACCTTGTGGAGAAATGAAGATGGAAAATGCAGAATACAAAACAGATTTGTCATAGTTTTAAGATGTAAAAGCAATAATGCTATTTAATTTAGAAAGATATTGGTCTGAATTGAAGCTTTCTCTCTACATTTGGTGGTCATTGAGCTTGTGGACGTTTCTCTGTTTTTACTAAATACTTTTATATATAATAATATGTTTTAAATAGTTGTATGGCTACTCCTCTTCAGGAGTAAACTAAATGATGGAACAAAGGGAATATCCTAGGACCTGCCTTAGCCATAGAAACCCCCAGCACCTGACAGGTAGGTAGATTGGAATGGATGAAGTAAATTTTTGCAGCCTACAAAGAGGTGGCAGATTGACTTCTCATAACCACCCCATTATGGTGACTTTATTGCTGGACACGGGTTAGGTTTTGCTGCTCTTGAGTGATTTATAGGAAGGAACAATCTTTAGCACAGGAAGTCTTACACATGACTTTTGTTTTCAGCAAGAGAATTTAGGTGAAGTTAAAGCTGACATAGGTGAATCTGTCACTGAACTGAAAAAAAAAAAAAGAAAGAAAAAAGTAAAGACAAAAAGTTAAGAAACAAGTACAAAATATTCACCCTGTGTTATTTTGGAAAGGCCCTTCAAAATAAACATAGGAAGTTCTTGAGCAGGTTGTCTTCCTCTGGACAATTTGAAGAGATATCATGAAGTGCATAAGTTATGGAGATGGAAATTAAAAACCCACATGCAGTTTAGAGGTAACTATGGTATTTTCTTAGTTGTTCAAGATATTCTAATAACCTCTCTAAAACTTAAATAAATCAGAATTAAATACTAGAGTATTATCATGCTTTAATATAAGTTAACCGCATGCTTTTAACCATAATAAATCTTTGCAGAGACTATTATTATTTATTATATAAATAATATAAACATATAATAATTTTGTGCAAACACAGTTTAACCAGCATTCTTTCATCCCTACTAAATTTACTTGTACTCTGGAGGGTTTTAAAAAATATCAGTGACTGCTATTTTTGAGTTTATTTCTGGTCCTTTCAACCATGTGTTTTCTCTAATTATTCTTCCATTAGATTCAACTGCAAAAAGAACTCTATACTTCTTAGATTGATGAGGACCCTAAGTGTACTATGTCTTACTGTCTAGAAACAGAAACTTTTTTGGTTATCTCCAAGACGGAGTAAGAAGCTTTCAATTACAAAATAGCAATCAATGATGAATAAATAATCCAAACATTTACTTTGTTTATCACTGATGTTCTCCAGTGATACTTAAATGCCACTGAAGTATGTAGCCAAGAAACAACTTTCTGTGAACATAATCATCCACAAATAGCTAAATAGATGACTCTACATTGCTGTATAAATAAAACTCCCTTTTCTTGTCCAACTAATCATGTTTGAGTACTGAAAGATCATTAACACAAAATGCTATCCAAATTATTATAAATTTAACGATCTCTCATTTAAAGTTTCACTCAACTTCTGGACTTTGCAAACTGGAGCTCAGAAGATTTGTGGCAGCTCTATAATGACATGGACAACAGAACAAGGAACTGATCCTTGTCTTGCTAGTTAAGTATTATTATGTTCCTTTCCTCTATTTTGGACAAACACAAATAGGTTTGTCCACGTTGTGATGCAGGAACTGTTATTGGGCTTGGTCACTCTACAGACTGCTTCCAAACAGTAAAATGGCCAAGACTGCTCCAGTTTCAACTGCTTATGTCTTACCTATTACTTCAACAGAATCCAGAATCCTTCAACTAGACAATCACTCCATATACCCACATCTCTCTCCTTCCATCTTGTAAAATGGAGTCTGAAGTTCATAATTTATAGACACCAAAGTGTTTGGGCTGCAAGAGAAAACAGAACAAAAACCATGCCAAGAAGATAGCCTTCTCTTAGCCTCACAAATACTTGTGTCTCTCCCTCTCTTTTGTTTACCAGCATATACACAGTATCCATGTCTTCTTCTGTCATCTTATTCTGGATGTATTCACATAAGAAATGCAAATTCTGCTGAACTTCAGCCAAAGTTTTCATTTTAAAAGTAAAAGGGAAAAAAAACCCCACCATCTTCCCATCCCAAAACCCCCATACCAACACCAAACCCAAACAATCTTTAAAAACTACTAAATCAATATCCTTTAAATAGAATGGGGGTTTTTTTCCATTTCTCAAAGATATGTATTTAAATTTAATTTCTTAGAACTGAAGGGACAGATAATTCAGTCCAATTTACTGCTTGAGCCAGGACCAACAAAGTAAGATCAATCTTCCTTCAGCCAAAGTAGGAATAACTCCAAGTGTGGAGATTGCACAGTCTGGGTTTTAATGCGCTCCTCCAAGAAAACTTTGAGTTTTTTCTTATAATCACACATCAGGTTGCTGAAGATCATAATTAGAACACCCTTGGCTTTCTATTCCCTAGTCTCAACAAACCAAGTCAAAGTTCAGTCATGGTTATGGAATTTGTTCATTGTAGGAGCTACCTCCAATTGAAGTAAAACAGGCAGAGGTCTTTAAATAAATGTGCAAGAATAATTGGTTGAAATTTGCAAGGAAAATTGTGAAAAGCATTCACACAAGCTCAAAGACTTCCTTTACTGATAGTTCTCTACACAATTTAAATGTAATTTGAATAGTTTACACTGTCAGTATGATGGAAATAAATCCCAGTGTAAATGATAATATTTCATATTTTCATATTAACTTACCTCAGGTGATTGAAGAAACTAGTATACGTTCTAAAATGAGATCAGTATTCATCACATTGTCAGAAGGCCATGCAGATTTATGAAGAACTACATCTTCTTAGTGAAGATTTTTATTCTTGATGGCTAGCATTGTTCTATCAAAAAAGTAGTAACTCCAGTTATTCCAATTTGGAGTGAATAAAACCACAGAAATATTGCTTGGTGGATTCATGCATATTTTTGTGGTGTGTCCATCTTTCCAATATGTCATTTATTACTGTCTTTAAAAAAATTTTTTTCTGCTAGGGAAATCCTACAAGTACAGATACTTAGAATGCTTGTAGTACTAGCAATGCCAATGTTACAAGAAAGAGGTTTGGGGTTTATTTTAATAATTAAGCATTTGTCTATAAAACGCCACTGTGGAAGGCTATACTTTTAAACACTTGATTTCTTAAAATTCAAAAGTAGATGTTGGCTTGCTTTTTGCACGTGAGAGACAAGGAAATTTTCATACTGAGTTTAAGATATTTTGCTACATATCACTCCAATTTATAATGCTTAAATGAGCATGAAAGGGGAAAAAATACAAGAACGTACATTCACAGTTGTATTTTAAGAGTTTTCCCTTCTGTCAGTAGCTTTGATTACTTGTTAGAGTCTTCTCAGTGACCACCACGTATTTCCTGTGAATATAACTGATGAGGACTGATTGACACTGACTGCTACCAAATTAGCATTTCCATGGCAGCCAACATCAATTACCATCAATGATGGGATGTTCATCTGGGAGAACATCCTACTCTCAATCTGAACAACATTGCAATATAAACCAAATCATTTAGGTTACAGCAAATGCAAAAGAAACATTAACAAATAGAGGGGGGAAAAAAAGGAAAAATTAACTAATGGCACTGTCACTACAAGCTGTAGATTTTCTGCTATAAACGAGTATCATTAGGAAATAACAAAACATGATATTTTTGTTCTTTTTATTTTCACCAATATCTATTGTAATTCTTTATGGTGTAAAAAAAGGTCTTCCAGAAATATTTATGCAAAGAGTTGTTTTTTTCCAAGACAATGTGTTCAGGTTCTTTTCTTGTTATCAGTCTATTAAATTTTGAATTTCTGACAGGTCTAAGAGATTCAGGAAACTTGACTGGACTTGATATCTTCATTTTCTTTGAAACATATGTATCTGATGAGAATATTTTTAAGATGCTTGGGGGTTTTTATCTGCTTCTCTAACTTATTACAGTTCTAGCCTGCTACTGTTCCATAAGCTTTCAGTTAAGATTTGAATACAACATCTGACATTAGGTAAAGACCTAAGCTACCATTTTCCTTTTAAAACAAAGGACTCCAGGGGGCTACAGGCTGAAGAAGCGCTGCAGGAAACTCTACCAGATTGTTATTCAAATAGGATTCTAGGATGCCAAAACTTGGACACAGTTAATTTTTGAGACAGCCAAAATGGGGAAGTTCAAACTCATAACCAGTGTTAGTTAAAATGGTTTCATGTTCACATGAAAAGGTTGGGGAAGGAGAAAGTAGGCAAAAAGATTTATTTTCTTTTCAGTTATATTTTCAAAACTTTTTCCTTCAATTTTGTAAACTTACTTTTGAGACAGAGCTGAATGTACAGTACCTGTTTAAAAGAAACCTGCCTAGAGTATTCAAAGTCAATAAGAAAGGATTACTAGTTAGAGTTAGGTCTAACTAAATTAGAGTGGAAGTTTGGACTGGGCTACTGAGAATTTTAACAGAAAGGCAGAATTTTCCCGGGCTCAGGAAAGGTCATGTGTCTACAACCTCAGTGACCCCAAAACACTCATAGTTTGTTTGAACTTCAGCCCAGACAATGGTTTTGTGACCTAGCTATGACTTAATGTGTTGTGGTAATATTAGACAATATGGTTATTAGGATTGCATGTTTTTCAGTCGGTCAGAAATAAACCCAGTTTATCGCTTTATTTCCCTAGATACTGAGCTACCTGAGTTATTTTTGATTTGTACGGCAGACACAGAAGTAAGACCTTGTTCAGTTAATACTGAAATGTGAGTCTTTATTTGTTGTATTTTCCAGCCTTACAGGAAACTCATAAACTATGAGCTCTCTCCCCTATCCAGTAGCTATAACTTGAAAGACTGGTATCAAGATATAAATATCTATAAAACTGTGCATAAGTTTCCCTCAACAATGATTTGAATTTGAAATATGCCAAAATATAACTGATGTTGATAGTTTATAACGTATAGGTTAATGACAAGCAGTTTAGTGAAGCTACATCATTATTCTGTGTTGAGTCTCCGAGTACATGGGATCTGAAGGAAATACATTCCTTTAAACAGTCTATAAACCCAAGCAGGTTGATAAGCATGCACATGTACATCTTCATTTAGTTGCTGGGGAGAATCAGAAGGGGAGATGTTCTCCTTCACAGTATCTATAATACTAAATAAAAAAGTGCCAAGAGCCTGTGCCTATGCCCAAAGCAGTCCATAAGTTTATACTCACAAAGTTTAGACTTAGTCTCATACTGGAAATTGTTATTGCTGAATATTGTTTTCTTGGAAAAATCCACTTGGAAAAGTATACAGATAAGAACTAGGGAATGAACTAAAAATTAAATTCTATGTAATTTGTATAAGTAGCATGTTTTCCAGGTTTATTTCTTATGTGAATCCCATGACAATTTCTGTAAAGAAGAGTTTGCATCTTCCTTGAACAACAGAACAGATATCCTGATAAGTAGATACTGATTGAACTTCCAATTTGCCCAAACATGCCGATGGTTCTTAATGTAATTGTAGTTCAAAATCTAATAGATTCACAATCAAAGCTCTTTATTGTGTTCCCATTTCATATTGTCTCCCATGTGGTATCTATATTGAAATAATACTATAATAAGGTAACAGAAGGATACTAAGTGTAGGAAAGTTGATGTGTCCCTACACACTTATTCAAAGTAATTGTGAGCTTCTTACTGCTGAAAGATTAGCTTCCTGTAAATTAATATTGCTTCAGAATTGATTGCAGCATTACAGAGATTACATTTGACACCTCTGGAAAGCTTGTTTGTGCCCCAGGCATCTCTATATGTGCCTTCAATCCTGACAGTATGAGTTATGTGGGTAAATATTTACATACACTCTGCAAAATGTGCTGAGGGGCAAATCAAAAGGCAGAGTTTTCTCTGCTGGAAGTGAAGGAGAATTTGCTACAGAGAAGCAGTTGCACTGATCAGGCACAGCTTGCTTAATGTTGAAGGAATTTCTCTGTCCATCCTGTATACATTTTCTTGCTGGGACTGACCCTTTTTTAACATCTTACTGTCTCTGCATTTTTACCATATAAAATGTTATGCATATGTTGACAGCCATTCTTTGCTTCCTTATTTTTTAATACTGTATGTCCAAATCAGATTCCTGTAAGGTCTCCTGGTTTTACCCTGAAGCTTCAATTTCTTTATATATACTTGTCCTATCAGGAATATCTACTACAGTGTATTCCTTTCTGCTTGCAATATGTGGGATTAAGGGTTTGAGGTGTTTTCTTTGTGGTGGTGGCTGTTGTTTTTGTTGTTGTTGTCATTGGTTTGGGTGGGGTTTTGAGTTTTTGGGATTTTGTTTTTTGGTTTGGATTTTTTTNGTGGTGATGGCAGTTTGGGTAGGGTTTTAGGGTTTTGGTTTTTGGATTTTTTTTTGATTGGTTTGTTGGTTTTTTTCAGATTTTAAAGTGTGTCTTTCAGAACTCAATCAACACTTAAAATTTGATTTTCTGTTCTCCCTTTCCATCTCCCACTCATATCCTATAGAAAAATAATGCAGTTGGAACTAACATGTCTCCATGAATGTATTTGGTCTATGAGATGTTTCTTCCAACTTTCCTTTTTTTGCATTACAAAGTATTTTTTCTTCTCATATATTAACATAATTAGTCATAGTTCAATTAAATAATATAATACTAGAATCCTTAGTCCAGACATATAAACACTTACGCTGTAGAAAAATGAAGAATACTAATTTACTCGTGTGTTTGTATTATTAACAATTAATTTAAAGTCTTTAGGGTTTTTTATATTTGTAATTTTATTTTCTATGGGATTATGTCTGGTTGATGGAAGCAAGAGTGAAGACAAATAGCTGGATATCTACAGATAAGAGAATTCACAATTATATAGTATTAAAAATGTAAATTAGGTGGAATTCAAAGTATGTGTGTTAGATGAGACAAAAAAACTAGCTTGCTGTCAAATACCCACTAACCTTGTTATAATGAAAAGATGTCCTGCTCTCATGGATTCTCTGAGAAATCATTTGCTGGGCTTAGTTTTGCCTGGTTTCATTTTAGAAAATCTTTGCTTAGAAAATTTAGAAGTGATTCAAAGTTTATAGAATTATTAAAAATAAACAAAGTAACAAATTAAGAAAAGACCTTTCAGATTAATAATTCAGAACAAAATCAAATAATTTGGATTAGTTTCTGATTTAGACCAGAAAAATATAAGTGACTTATTAGAGAATGAGGAATTTTTGCTACCCTTGAAAGATTATACACAGACACACACTGCTTTGGCCTGACTTATACCTAATGGGATAAAAGTTACATCTGTTTTTGAAGCTTTGTCACTGCTTTAGAGAAGAAGGAAATTTCTCATAATCAGCATGCACTCAGAGGTCTGTGCTAACATCGTCTTGTGGTGGCTTCTAAACCAAAGTTTTGGTCTTATGCCCAGGCAAAAGAAATCTGGTCTGTCTGTTCAAGTAGAAGTAAAGATACCCACTATAATTGTGCTTAGTACCAAATATCTGCACAAAATATAAGTGTATTATATTCATAAAGTCAAATTGACTGAGGTGATATTCTCTGCTGACCTCGATTTCCATGACCGTATGACTGATAAAAAAAAGAACATAAGGAATGAACAAATAACCTTCAAGCATTAAGGCCAATTAAGACAGACTACCTTATATCTCTATTACTAAAGCTAGTCCTGCGTAAAGCAAATTTCCTCTGGATTTAACCACTTGGATGTCCAAAATGGAGCCAAGAGACAACTGCTTAAGACAGTAGGCAGATGGAGTCCACTGTTTAGACATGCTTTTTTGGATATAAATCAAAATCTGGGAATTAATAACATATTGCTGGATTGGATAGTAAAAGTCAGTTGGATGTTAACACAAATGAGGTTAGCTAGGCAAAGTAAAATAATTTACTTAAACAACAATCCATTGGCTATGAATGTCAGTTCTAAAGAGAGGATTTAGTTGTTTAAAGGCTGATTGGAAAAGCTGCACAGGAATGTAGTAGGATAATATAACCCATTAACATAGCTGTCCAGATGGCTGAACTTTTGTTTCAGTACTATGACTGTGAAAATCAAGTTCAGTAGCAGACACAGATGCCAATACATTAGAAGTCACAAGAGAGCATAAATCTTGAGGCAAGAGCTTTCAGTTTCCATCTCCTGTGTATCTTTCCAGCTTCACATACATGTGATTTTTGGCATGTCAGTCCAGTGAAGGGCTAAGAGAGAACTGGGCAATACTTGTACAAGTGATCTTGACTCAAATTCCTATTAACAGCAAATCAGAGAAATGGGGTGGTTATGACGGGAAGAAATTATAATATTCTTCCATGTGAGCATTTTCCAGCTCGCAGTAAGCAATCATTGAAGCCTACTGTGTTCACTGCTATGAAAATCATTTATGCATAGTTAGAATTCCTATGTAAAATTGACCAAATAATGAAATGAAAGCTGTTCTGAGTAACTCTTTGCTTTACTCTAAAAAAAGCAGTCAATTGCTTCCGGATATATTAGAGTTTATTGGTATTGTACAGATGTGTATAATCACTGCTTTTCCCTGTTTGAATAGCAGCCATCTGTTTGTCTTTGAATGATTGCAGCATTTAATAAATACACTTCTGTATCTGAGAAACATTCACTCTTTCCCTGCCAGTGGAGGCAGGATGGCAAGATACAAAATGAGATTCATCTATTAATATCAACTAATGTTTATAAGTATTGTAACTAGTTGTCCTGATTTTGATGAGATAGTTTTCTTCATAGTAGCTTATACAGGACAATGTTTTGGATTTGTGCTGAAAACAGTGAAGATACCCCGATGTTTTCGCTGTTGCTGAGTGGTGCTTACACTGCATCAAGGCCTTTTCTGCTTCCATGCTGTCTCACTAGCAAGTAGGATAAGGCTGCATAAGCAGTTAGGCAGGGGACAGAACTGGGACTGCTGACCCCAACTGACCAAAGGGACACTCCACACATATGACATTGTACTCAACAATAAAACCTGGGAGGAAAAGGAGGAAGTGGTTAACATTAGCAGTTATGGCCTTATCTTCCCAAGTAGCTGATACAGATGATGAAACCCTGATTTCCTGGAGATAACTGCCCACCTGCCTGCTGAGAGCAGTACTGAATTAATTCCTGTTTTTGCTTTGCTGGTGTGTACAACTTTGTCTCTCTCTATTAAACCATCTCTATCTCAACCCATGTTTTTGCACTTTTACCCTTAGAAATCTTTTCCCTCTCCTTCTGTAAGGCAGAGTGAATGGCTGTGTGTTGTTTACCTGCCTATGAGGTTAAACTATGACAACACTGACTTAAGACCAGTATAATATTTTTTGAAAGAGCTCCTATGATTCAGTAAACTCATCTGTGCTAAGTAGATGTCAATCAATTATAGCATATTTAGAAACAGCAGTTAGGATTCTTTCTCTTTTCATCAATATGAGAAAATTTCCTAAGAACTGCTTAGAGAATTGTTTCATTATCCTTGTGTTCTTGTTATTTAGCTAAAGAAAAAAAAGAGACAAAAACCCAGAAACTTCTCAGTCATTTCACTCTTAAATGAACAGGAGCCTCAGAAGCCAGAATGCTACAATAACTATGTTATTGTTGTTACTGAGAGTTTTTCTTTTAATGTTGAATACCATTTCAGAAATATAAGTCAACTATAACCACGGAGAATATGCATGATTTTAAATGAATTAAATAGCAGTTATTTAATCTTTAGATATTTTTTACCCTGAAAGCTGAGTATAAAAGAAAGAACTCTTTATGCTGCCTCTAAATTTCCAAGTGCAAGCATTGACAAGTATAAATCATATAAGTTAGCAAACAGCTACTTTTAAAATTTTGACTGTCAATAAGGGAACAATGGAAGATTTCATTTAGATTAATTTTGAAATTTGGAATATGCTACAATAAATATCTTTAATATTTTTTTGCTTCATTAACAGTTACAGGCAAATACAGAAACTTCATTTATTATTTTGGAACCAATTTGCATAGGCTGAAGAGTATCAGGACGTACCTTATAATGTATGATGGGCAGTGAACCATTTTATGGTTGATGCTTTCATAGAGTTGTATTTAATTTTACACTTATTCAGTGTCATTAAGAACTACTGAATCAGACTCTTCTGAGCATCCTGTTGTGCTTTATTATATGAAAATCATGAAAATGGTAATTTCTCTTACTATTAAGAAGTCTGAGTCTTTGAGGCCAGCCCTTTTTAAAATGAATTTACCTGTCAAGGAGACCATATGAAAAAGAAAGTAACTAATACCAAGGAAGACAGAGTTGCACAGATGGTTATATCTGCAAAGCTTATCAGTGGAAGCCTTTTAAGAGTATTTCAATCCCAGCCTTCCCCAGAGGCTTGGTTTTGAGGGCTCAAGAACAAAGTAGCGCCAGTGCAGCTGAGGATGGACCCCATGCAGCCAGTGGTGGTGGAAAAAGGCTCCCAGGCAGAGCTGCAGGATGGTCACAGCTGAGATCCACCCCTAGCCCTTGAACTCAGCCTTCAGCTGAGTGCAGCCCTGCCCTGCCTGGCCCTACTGAGCCAGACTCCATAAGTGGGCTGACCTCTTGGACTGGCCTGCACAACCCTGTCACTGTGGCCCTTCATGTATATCCCAGGGCTGTGTCTGACCCTGTTCGCCTCACTGGGTCTGATCCTGACCCCTTAGCTCCCAGCATCTCAAACTCAGGGAGCTGCTATCCCTAAAAATCAGCAAACTGAAAATTTATACTCATCTGTTTTCCACACGTCCAAAACAACATTCACAAATATTTGCAGTTTTTCAAAGACTGCACTTCAAAAATGTCTAAATCTCTCAGATGAGATAAGTAGTTCTGTTTTAAACTTTTTCTCATCTTTTACCACAAAATTCATATCATAATTTTCACCAGAATCTCTAGAGAGGTGATAAAAATGATGTACTGCTTGACCTTGTTCCCTGAACCCTAGTACCAGATACATCTTGCCTAACTTGAGGCACTTCACTAACAGATACTTCATCTAACTTTTCAGTGGAGGAGGATAGGTTCTTTCAGTGAAAGATTCAACCGTTCTGAAGATGTTAATTCGTATCCTGAGGTGGCTATTTTTCTATATGAACTGTCTGTTCTGAGTAAGACAATGTCTTAAATTAAACATATTAGTGCCTGGAGATATATCTTGGTCTTTCCTTTGAGGACAAGATAAGTGTTATGAGAATTTGCAAGTGATTATGAGTTAAAAGAATTCAAAATGTAAATCTTTCTTAAAATATAGATTCATTATCAATCTTCTGGTTTCCTAAAGAAGAAATTAATCTTTTATTTGAAAGAACACATACCTCAAATTTTATGCATATTGAGAATGCATTAAGATCTTATACCGCAGCCATATATGAACAACCATGACTTTTTTAAAAGTGAGGATATTAATTAATAACATACCTAGTAATAATAGTTATATCCCCAAAGAAACCTCCCAAAACTCAACTGTACATGATGATCCAGACTAAATTTGAATGCATAAATATCTCATTTAAGGAAGAAAAATCTTCACAATTGAAAAGGATCGAGTAATCAATTCTTCAGAAATTCTGAGTTCATCATGACCTAAGGAGTATATGAGCATGTCAATAAACATAAATTCTGGTATAATATAAAACTGATTGTTGTTAAAACACTTACTTTTTGCAATCTTAAAACAAAGGGTTCTTGAAATTATTGTGAGAGCATTTCCATTCTTTACCATGTTTATGCTTTTAAAAAAATATACATCTAACTGAAAGTTCAGAATCTTATTTTGTTGGTTATGCAATAACCGCAACCATTCTTTTTTGAGCTTCTTTTTATTCTTTAAATTACTGATATTTTTCTCAATTCAATTTTGTTCCAACAAACTTTAGATTTCAGAATAGAGAATTTCATTTAATAGCTAGGCATTCTGAGGAGTAGAAATTCTCCTCAAGTTTCCCAAATATAAGAAAAGCCTCATGCAAAATCCATTTATTGATAAAACACACAAGCCACCACATGATTAGCCAGTTGTGCACATTGCCTGCTCTACTATAACCTGCTGGCTGTTAGTCTTGTTTCGTAGGAAAGACATTATTGGGGCTTTTTTTTTTTTTCATTTTGTATTTTGCTGTTTTGTTATTTTTTATGGTAGATGTATTTGTGTGTGGTTTTATTTTTTCCAAACAGATTAACCACCAAAGGCTGATCATGACCCTTACTTTATCTGTTTCCTTTTAATTTAGACTTATAAAAATAGAACAGTTAAGTGAATTGAAGGACAGAAGAAATTTCACAGTAGAGCTGGCTGGATATTGGCTGTGAATGTGAGGGTTATCTCAACTGGGGGGTGGGGGAGTAGTTTTTGATAATTACTTTAATTGTTATTGATTTATTCTGCATGGGTATACAAAGATTTGCCCCTTTGTCTAGTAAGACAGGAGCCTAAAAAGAATAGAGAATCATATCTTTTATTATCAGTCATCAGGTACATGTTCAATGTGTGCTGTGGGAGAATCTACACAACTCCTTCAGGTAATGATATGGGTAGCAATAACTGTAGATATAAATGGGAGTGCAAAGACTAACACACACAGAGAGGGGAAAAAAATAAAAGAAAGAAAAAGCTTTCTCATGCTAATAGGATGTTTGTGTTCTGGTTCCTCTTGGAAGCCTTACCTTTTCTAAGGCTCTCAGCAGTGACTTCCAGCAGGGTTCTCATTAATATAAATTCCTGTGTGCTTGCAGGGCTTTAAATTACACTTGTTAATGCACACGTTGCTCTGCATGTGAATTTTGTAGGATCAAACCCAAGAAGCCATAATGACAATAGATGTAACTACTAGAATGTGTGGAGGCCATTAATTAATTGTGTGGATGTTTTGCTACAAATGCTTCTAATCACATGGATTTTTATGTTTTTCTCTCTCCTATCTTCTGAACTAATAGTCTGCTATTTATGAAATTTGAAAGAAAGGCAAAAATTCTAAAAGAAATTAACTCTTTGTATATTTTGCGAAAGTAAGAATCCAGAAATTGACAGTAAGAGTGTCATTGAGAGAAAATATTTTAGATTTCACTTTGCAGGGCAATACACACACATAAGATCACAACTACATAAAAATACCTCATCTTAGCTTGCTCTATGATAAAATTCACAGTAGTTAAACAGATTCAGAATAATGAGGAAAAAAGCGTCTCTTAACTCCATTGTTTTCAGGATAAATGTTAACACCAGTGTGTATGGTCTAGTTGTATAGTCTGAACATATGTATATAAAGTTGACAGAAAAATAAAATAATCCTACAGATCATGATCTGTCATGTTGGTCTTTGAAAAGAATTACTGTTTTTTATAGGTTTGATTCAAATTCTGGTTATCCCTCTGAGCTGGAGTTATGTTCAGCAGCAAGACTTCATTTTCTTTCAACAAACATACAGAGCAGCCACACATTACATTTATGGGGTCCAATATGTCAAGGTGCCTTAAGCACATGTGGTGTTTAAGCATATCAACTGTCCTTTATACAGCTGTACTTTTAGACCATGGAGCATCTCAGGAGATGAAGTCCACTGACTGCATAAGGAAAAGGCTTATTCTAGCTTTAAATAGACTATAACTAGCATAGGCGAGCCATATAGCTTCCAAAAATAGCTATTTTACTTGAGGGTATGGCAAAATTTGTTCTTTTTTAACTTCTCCAGCACAGGATGGTCCTGTTACGGAGTCTTTTTTTCATATTGAAATATAATATTTTTCGATGGCTCAAATCACTCAATATATAAGCCATGTTGTCTCTTACACTTTTCAGTCCCACTCTCTGAGAAAGAGTGGATGTATCATTAAAAAAATATAGCTTTTGGATGTTTCATAAGGTATCCTCCTTAAGTTTTACAGGGGAAAAAAATCCAGCAGGGGAAAAAGAACCCAGTGTTCAAATTGTACTTTTTAGAATTATAATCTAATTGGTTTCACTTTTTTGATTACCTTTCTATAGCATTTAGTTAGATTCTAGTTCATGGCTGATGTGTTCTCAGCCATCTGAGTTAGGTCAGCCAAAGATGTCATGTACCTGCCTTAACTACACAGTATTCTGCTTAGTATGACTTAGTCCCTCACAGATTCCTATTAGATAAAGCACATACTGTAGACATTTCCAAAAGAATTACTGTAGCATGATTGCACTACTTGTTGACAGTTCAAAACTAAGATATAAACACTGTTAAAATAAATAACAAGTAATCCCATCCCACACACTTCAGTTTCCTTCAGTTTTCTGCAGAACTTTGTTAGAATCCTAACATTTCTTTTTTTCTTCCTTGTACTTTGCTCAATCAACTTGGATATTTTTTTCTTAGTTATGGATTCTGACTGGGCAGGTTTTTTGCAAGATGCACTGTAGTTGTCTAAGTCTTCTGTTTCAGAAAGCTTGTGCCTCTAATGTCTTTACTAGTTAAACAGACTTAAGTGGTAAATAGTATTCTAATAATGGAGTTGCAATGTATCTAGGTTCACTTACATCTCAGCCTTTATCAGCAGTGAAGATGTAGTTGTTCGATATGGAAGGATGAATTAACTATAATGCAAGAGATTATTTCAAAAACAGTTCAACTGAGAGAATTCTAAAATTTCCACATGCCTTTCCTGGCTATAAGGATGACTGAGCATTATTAGCTCAGACATAGGTCTATTTTGAAGATGCCTGGAATCAGATTAAGTGATGTTTATTTCCAGTATTGGTTTAATGACTGTGTAGGAATTCATCCATTGCTTAATTTTCAGTATTAATTAACTTATTTAATTAATTTTATTTAATTAATTATTTTAATTATTTAACTTTTGGCAGTACTCAAACTCTCAGATGTCTGCTTGGGCACGTGAGCATGGAGTTAACAGAATGATATTTGCCTTATGAATTTAAGTTTTATGATTAAAGCATTTATTTTGGATGTGGAAGACTTGGCTTCTGGTGTAAAATTTTCAGGAAATAAAACTCTCAGCCTAGAGAGAATAAAACTGTCATATCCCACATTTTGGGAAAGTGCTCTCTTGACTAGATTATAAGATATTCAGACAAAAGAGATTCACTGCAGCCGAGTATCCAGGTCCAGCTTTTGTCTTGATACTAGTTTAGTGCATTCCCATCGAAACTTTAAATATTCTGTAAAATCTGTCTGCATTATATGTCTTCTTGCCCAAAGTGCAGAGTGTACCCATACTAACACCAAGCCCAGCCTCCGTACCCGCCCGAGCACAAAGTACACACTGCAACAGGTGCACACTGTTCCTGCTCTGTAGCCCTTGAGGACTGGTGTCCTCACCAGCTAAGTGACATTTCAAAGTCACTGTGTCCCTCCTCCCGAGGCTGTGTTGTGGTCAGCCAGGAGTGCAAGAAGCAGAAAGCAGAAAAGGCATAGTCTGATTCTCTCAGTTTGAGCAGTCAGGTGGGAGGGAATGACATCTGTGATGAGACATAAGAATACAATTCATGCAATTAGTTTTGTTCCATTTTATTCTATTTTTCATACAATACTGCTGCAAAATTTTATGGTAAGGACTGTGTCTGGACTTCTTCAAAGTTCCATTTCAGCAGGTGCTGTTGTCAGGACTTAAGGAACACAATAAATTGTCTCAAATACTGACAAAGGAGGACGTTCATCAAAGACAAGCTAACTTAAGACAGGCACAGATGGAGAAAAGGAAGGTGTTAATTTCAGGCCTACACAGAGGGGAAAGGTCTGGAATTAGCACACCAGAGAAGACTTCACTGTACAGACTGTGGGAAAAGCACAGATGCAACAATAGGAAGATGCCAGGCCTGGTGAAGCAGATCTAGGTAACCTACTGGGACAAAAATTCTCACCATGGCAAACTGTGGCAAAGGAAGCAACTGCTTACTCACATGCTATCCCAAGTTGTGGGAATAGCACATACACCTCTGGATACCTGGGACTGGGACTGTACAGACGTGTCTGCTCCAGAAAAAAACTCTGGGGACCCCCACCACAGAGAAGACCACAAGAAGAAGGGTACCCATGGGGTGGTGACTATAATTCTCTCTCTCTCTCTGCCCCCGTCTCTCCCCCTCTCACATTTTCTGTTAAATAAAATCCATACTATTTACTTTGGCATATGGTCTCATTTGCACCTTAATTTGGGCAGAGATATTTTAATAACTGGACTGTAATATTATTTCAGAAGTGGGAACATAAGAGCCTGCTATTTAAATATTTTTTAAGAAAAGATGCAACTTTTCTCTATTGAGCAATAATCTTCAGATAATTGTAAAAGATAAACAGAATTTAACTATCTAGAAGTGCTTAGCTTTTAAAATAAGCGACCTCTTACATGGTCAGTGGAGAGGCAGTGCCCAAAATGAGTGTGCTTAATATCCCTTTTGAGCTGGTCATATCTCTACATAAATATCAAACTTCACTCAACTGGAGTTCTACTGTTCTCTACTGATTTCATGTTGACATACTCACTTGACTTTGAAGAAAGAAGTATTTTATTTTACCCTAGACAACTAAAAATTACTTAGTTACAAGTGTAAGACAAGAAGTAAGTCAAGTGCACAATATTCTGGGGTTTTTTATTTTTCCTGTAAATATGTGGGTTTGGAGGGTTTTGGTTGTTGGGTGTTCTGAGGTTTTTTTATTAGATTTGTAGAAAGAATAGGAAAATATATATTTAATTTTCATTGAGATATTCTGTTTTCCGTTCTGGGTCCAAATGTTGATGAACTTCAGCAATGTCCTTAAGCAGTGACAGTCACTGAATCATATTACTGTTGAAGTTGGAAGGGAACTCTTGAGGTTATCTTGAGGTTATCTGCTCCTGCCATCCTGCTCAAACTGACTGCCCAGATTCGTGTCCAAACAACTCTAGAGTATCTTCAAGGAGAGAGATTCTACAACCTCTCTGGACAACCTGTGACAGTGCTCAGTCATCTTTTTCAGTAAAAAACTGTTTCCTGGTGTTCAAAGGGAACTTCCTGTGTTCAGTTTGTTCTCCTCTTATGCCACTGAAAAGAGCCTGGCTCTATCCTTTTTCATAGGATCATGGAATAGTTTGTATTGGAAGAGACCTTTAAAGTCATCTAGTTCAACTCTGGAGGTTTACATGAGTCCACTTCTTGAGCTTGTTCAGGTTTCTCTTGATGGCATAGTGTCCCTCAGATGTGACAACCACAACAATCAGCTTAGTGGTGTCTGCAAACTTGCTAAGAATTCACTCAATCCCACTGTCTTTTATCCTTGATGAAGGTATTAAAGAGTATTAGTCTCAATATGGACCTCTGAGGAACACCACTTATTACTGATGCCCTTGTGGGCATTGAGCTATTGACCATTTCTGTCTGGATGTGTCATCCATTACTCCTCTCTAGTCCACTGATGTAGTCAGACCATCATAGAAGGCCACTAGGTTGGTAAGGCAGGACTTATCCTTGGTGAAGCCATGCTGGCTGTCTCAAATCACCTCCCTGTCCACCATGTCCCATAGCACAGCCTCTACGGGAACATGCTCCACAATCTTTGCAGATATAGTGTTGTGGCAGCTGAGCCAGTGGTAGTGGAAGCCAAGGGGCCAAAGATGCCTGGAGCAGGAGAGGCCTGTTGGTGGGCCAGCTCCACAGCTTAAGATCATCCTCTGACTCAGGGTGAGAGAAGCCTCCCTCATCAGGCCTTGTGGTTCTATGCAGATTTGGGCTGTCTGGCTGGCCGACTGGCCACACACCCCTCTTACCCCTTAAAAGGTTGTAATCCAGTCGCCACCCCGCCCCTTCCTTCTCCCCACTGGTTATTGTTGTATCACCCCGCCTTCTCTCCGCCCTTGTACCCTCAGACCATTGGCTACTCATGCTCTGCCTGCCTCCTCTCTGTACTCCTACATAAGTTTGTCACGGCCCTCAGGTCGGCCTCTTTTCCTCCACAGGCACCTTCGCTGTGGTTTGGCAATAGACCCTTCAGAACTCTATACGGCGGGTCGCCTCCTGACTCTTTGCCTCTGGTGGCACCTGAGCTCTCCAGCTCAGTGTGAGCGTGTGCTTTGTGCCTACATCGGCACGGGTGAGAAAGCCGGCCTGCGAGTGTGCCAAACAGCACCGCCAGAGCGATTCCTTGCTAGGGACGTTTTCAGGACAACATGGCAGCCTCTCCACCAACCACCCACACAGCATTAATACAGAGGTGAGGCTCACAGGTCAGTCATTCCCAGGTTCCTCCTTTCTATCCTTTTTTAAAAGGTGTGCAATATTTCCCTTTTTCTAGTCACTGGGGACTTCATCTGCCATGACTTTTGAAACATCATGGAGAGTGGTTTGGCAATTACATAAGCCTCAGCACTCTGGCATGTCTTCCATCAAGTCCCATAGACTTATGTATGTTCAGATTCACCAGGTCATCACAAACCTGATCTTTCTTTACAGTGGGAGGGACTTTCCTCCCCCAGTCCGTCTCTTACCTGCTCAAGCAGTGTGGGAATCGAGGCTGTCAGTGAAGAGTGAGGCAAAAAAGTGTTCTCGAGTACCTCAGCATTCTTCCTGTCTCTTTGTATCAGTTTGCCTATATTGCTCACTGAGGAGGGTTTCTTCGACTTTTCTTTTCTGGCTGACATTCCTATAGAAGCCCTTCCTGTTATTCTTTGCATCTCTTGAAAAGTTCAGCTCCAGGTGCTCCTTGGCCTTCCTAACCTCATCCTTACACAACTAGGCAGAATCCCTATACTCTTCCCAGGACACCTGTCCCTGCTTTCACTGTCTGTGCATTTCCTTCTTGCCTCTTAGTTTGAAGAAGATCTCGGCTCAGCCATGCCAGACTCTTGCCTTCCTTTCATGACTTCTTACTCCTGAGAACTGAAGAGTTCCTCTCCTGTATGAAAAGTATCCTTAAAAGATATGCCAGGTCTGTTCTGCTCCCTGGTCTTTGAGGGCAGTTTCACAGGGGGTCCTACTGGCTAACTCCTTAAACAGCTGCAATTTTGCTTTCCTAATATTCAGGGTCCTGACTTTAGTCTGTGCCTGATCCATAATCCTTAGGACTGCAAACTCCTCCAGTGCATGACCACCACAGCTCACGCTGCCTGCAGTCTTGATGTCGCTGATTAGGTCACTTGCACTGTAGCTGGAGCAAGAAGGTTTTTCAATCAGTTCCCCTTGACTGGTTGGCCTGTAGTAGACACCAGCCACAAAGCTCCCTTTGTTGCTTCTGCCTCTGGTTCTCACTCAGAATCTTTCAAACTGCTCATCCCTATTCTTCAGAGACATGTCCTCATCCTCTATCCATTTCTTGATGACTTTAACATTTATTTAATATTTAAATGAGAATTTATTCTGAGGTTTAAAGTGAGGAGCTAAGGTAAACAAACTTGTAAAACCCCAGAACTTCTAAATAAACATTGCAGCATGGAGTTGCACTTCCTCAGAAAGAGTTTTTTTAAGAGGAATAAGAAATTTTAATCTGAAAATTATTTTTTTTTTCAGGAAGCTTTTAAAAAGGAAACACTTCTTTTAAAATAACATACTTTTCGTTCAACATGCTTTTCTCCCTCCTTCATAAGGATGTTCGTCACAAAATTACATTTGCTAACACTTTTAATATATTTACGTATATATTTATATTACGTTTTTTTAATCACTGCATATGCTACTCAGTCTTCAAAACTGAATTTAATTTCAACTAGAAACTCAGACTTCACTTAACCTATATTTATAAAGTTTCTACAATTTAAGTTTTTTTACACAGTCAAACAGACCTTCTAATTGGACACTACAAATAGCAGTGCACATATTATTTGCTATGTATCTTAATAAATTGAGCCAACTCAGTTTTTATGATATTTTAGTTGAACATTTTCTTGCAAATATCTTCGAAATCATGCATACATATTTTATAAAATATATCTTGTGATAGAGAGATAATAATTCATCATGCAGTGTTGATGCAACTTTTTCTCAAGTTTAGTCATTCAGCATGGTTTCCTGAGAAATCAGCTTCTGTCTGCCTACACCTTCATGAGGAAAAAACCAGTATTGCAAGGGTTAGAGAAAACTTATTTCCCAAAAGCAAAATATAAATTCTGGTATTTTAAGTGTGAATTAAATATTCAGGAATTGAAATTATCTCATTATAACTTAGACATCAGTGTCATTATCACTAAAAATTACTTATCTAAATTTACAAGATAATCACTTACTGTACAAAAACAATGTCTCATAGCCAACAAATATCTTGAGTTTCTTTTGATCAAAGTGATGGCTATGTCACTGAATGTCCTCTGTTTTTGTTGCAGTTGGAAAAAAAAGGCAAGTCTAATTTTGAAAGATGAGAAAGAAGGATGCAGACAGTGCTATAACCCCGTAGTGGAAGCATAACTTCTCTAATTCTGTTTTATACTGTAGACCTTTAGGGTAATTAGCTGGATAAAGTCTTAATTCTCACTTTTGTTTCATCTTAGATGAAGTGATTTGTCCCAGATTTAAAGATAGTACTTTTTGTTAAAATCGTGTCCTGATTTTAACTAGGATAGAGTTAATTTTCTTTCCAGTAGTTGGTACAGTGCTGTGGTTTGGATTTAGTCCGAGAATAAGTTGATAACGCGCTGATGTTTGAGTTGCTGAGTAATGCTTAGTTGTAAGTGAAGGACTTTCCTGTTTCCGATGCTCCACCAGTGAGCAAGTACACAAGAAGCCAAGAGGGAACACAGCCAGGAACACTCCAGTTTCTCTTCCCCATCCCACCTGGGTGGGGGGAATGAGAAAGAGGCTGCATGGTGCTTAGTTGCTGTCTGGGACTAAACCAGGACAAGTGGTTCCGTAATGCTGAAATTTGCACAGTTTGACTGTACAAACTTTTTTGCATCCTTTCAATATTCTAATATATTTCAATTTATTCTTCCCAATAATCAGTTAAGCAAGTATTAGTATTTCTAGTTCTGTGGTAATAAAGTAAGACACAGATGTTAATATTTTAGACCTAAGTAATAATTAAGAAAAATAAAAATAATCGTATCTGTTTGATTGCTCTCCCCAGTGAAGATAATTTCTCTGATAATATCTTACACAGATGTGCTCAAGCAAGACAGTAGATGAACCATGAAGTAAAAAACGTATCTGCTGTTAGTCAAATAATCTACTAAAGTATTTTTTAAATGCAGCCATCTCACTTTTTTTTCTAATTTTCACATTTATTTCCAGTTGCAAAACTTTTAGAAGAGCTGTAGATTTTTTTTAGTATATGCTCTATTTACATAGTACCCTCATCTGACAGTTCTCCCATGAATAAGACAAATGGCATCCACTGCTCTCCATGATAATTCAGGAATAAATAATTTGATTCTACCTATTTTAAAACCACGTACAAACTTATTTGATATTGCCACCTTATGTCATGATCATACTCATGACCCATGTATGGATCTGAGGCTAACAAACGAACAAAAAAAATCTTAAAGGCAGACACTTGGATCATTATCCCTTATCTGCAAGCGGACTGAAAATACTGGGCCTCATTCAACACGAGGAATTCACAATATTGAAAATTTCACATGATGTAAAAAAGAGACACATTTGAAAACTTATTTCTTTGCATACACCAACACTGACCATATACAATTAGTATGCTGAAATGAACTTTGAATCTATCTTTTTCATTTTATTGGTAATAAAATAATTCAGTTTAAAGAAGTGAAAAATATGAGTAGAAGTGAGTAATACTGACAGACTGTAGAGTTCTTGAAGCTATGCCTGATGCAGTCTTAGGCTCATTGTTTTCTGGTAGTGTTCCTTGGAATTAACTTGCCTTGGAACTATGCCTTTTACTGCCTTGGAATGAAATACCTGAATTTGTCCAAATACCCAAGAAATGAGTTAACACCTAAGCAAGTGTCCAATTTAAAGGATCAAAGCTCACTCACTGTTCCTCTTTGGCAATGTAGATGCATCCAGAAATTTTATTTCTTGTATTATATTTATTTATTTTATCTACTTCAAATGTATACATATATATATATAAAAAAAATATATGATAGATAAAACCTCCTATTTTTTTAAATGGAAAAGATAACTTTTTGTTTTCGAGATTTAATCAAGAACAGTCATCTGAAAAGTGAATGAAATAAGACATACCCCTTTAAGTAAAGATTGAGTCTTCAATTTTTGAACAAAGAAAACATACTGAGAATGTTCTCTCACAGGCTGGATGGTGCCTCTGCCCACATAGTAGAACACACCAATAACTTTGAGGTGACATGGAAGTAATATGTAACAGGACTCAATTGTCCATGTTTAGCTATCTAGAGCCATTTTAGGTGTTGTAGGTCTTGCCTCTACTAGCTACTAATAAAAAAGCTTTCTGGATTTATGACAGCCTTCTGTTGTAAATGCTGGCTCACATGGCTGTCTCAGCCTGAGATGTCTCCAGCAACACATGACAAATATATTTAAAAATCTAAATCCTGCATTAACTACCTTCTAGGGTAGGATTCAAGTCTTATATCTCCAGTCTCACATCTCAAGTCTCACATTTAGATTTTATGAAAAATTTGTATAAATGTTAAGGAAACTTCCCTGTCTGACCATCCAGGAGCCACTCTGGCACTTAGACTTGCACCACCCTAGCTGGCACCAAGGCCCCTTCCCAGCTACACGCCTCACAATCGCATGAGGTTTCTCAGATGTCTCGATCTTTAAAATAGTTGTCTTGGTGTAATGACTAAATAACAAAAAACCACCTTGAGCTGGTTCCTCTGAGGAGGGGTCCCAAACAAAGGAAACCCTGGGCTTCCATACCCTCACAGTCTCAGTGAGAAAGTCTGGGGTCATCAGCTCCTGCCGTGTCTCTGAGTGTCCAGTCACCTGGCTGGGCACAGGTCCCTGTGCCCTCTGTTCTGCAAAGGCTCAGCAGTTCATCATCGCCTCTTGCCTGGGGCTCCAACACCCGGAGCTCAACCTGCAGCTCAAACTGCAGCTGCATACTGAGCTAAATGTAGCAGCACTGACTGTATTCCTCAACATAAATGCATATTAAAATCAATAAAAGTCAAGAGATAGATTTACTTTCACGAAGTCAAACAGTCCTGAGATGCCCTAAGTCATCTAATACATCTGTCCAAGATGAGAGAAAATGACATACGATTTATAGGAGATCTGTGTCATTCACGGATCTGAAGGCGAGAAGAATATCCCACAGGCTCTAAAATGACACTAGATGCCTACATCTCGGCAAGTGGATAAGGTTTTAGTCAGGGCTTCTATCTATTGACAGTTGTGGTGGTTCAGACACCCACCACACATACAAGAAACTAAATTTAGGTAACTTCATTTGGAACTTGATTTCCATCTCTAGGGAAACAGTAACCAATATCTGCTGTGATGATATCACACAGGATTTTGGTGTTTGCTTTATCCGTGCTTGCTTTATCCTTGTAAAGTCATGCTAGCTAGCACACTGGAGAGAACTGTTTTACTTAATATGCAGAAGAGGGAGAAGAGATACATAAAACAATTAAAGCTTCTCTCCCATTTTGACTCCTAACTGTTCAGCAGTGGAAAGGGATTCTTTCAATCCACAAGTTGTCTTAAGCAGGGCTAGAATCACAGAATTATTAAGTCTGGAAAAGACTTCCAAATCATCAAGTGCAACCTTTGAGAGAACACCACCTTATCAACTAAATCATAGCATAAGTGCCATATCTAATTATTTCTTGAACACTTCCAGGGATGGTGACTGCAGCATCTCCCTGGGCAACTGCTTCCAGTGGGCTGGAACCCAAGAAGTTTAACCACCTTTTCAGTGAAAAAGTTCTTCTTGATGTCCAGCTGGAATCTCCCCTGATGCAGAATGAGGCTATGCCCTCATGTCCTTTTGCTGGCTCCCTGGGAGAAGAGGCTGATCCCAGCTGGCTACAACCTCCTTTCAGGAGTTGTAGAGAGTGATAAGGTCTCCCCTGAGCCCCCTTTTCTCCAGACTTAACAAACTCATTTCCTTTCGCTACTCCTGAGTCATGCTCAAGACCATTTAGCAGCTCTGTTACCCTTCTCAGGACTCACTCCAGCACTTCAATGCTTTTCTTGTTGTGAGAGGCCCAGAAAGGGACACAGGAATCGAGCTGTGTCCTCACCAGTGCCGAGTACAGGGTGACAANCTTCCAGTGGGCTGAAACCCAAAAAGTTTAACCACCTTTTCAGTGAAAAAATTCTTCTTGATGTCCAGCTGGAATCTCCCCTGATGCAGAATGAGGCTATGCCCTCATGTCCTTTTGCTGGCTCCCTGGGAGAAGAGGCTGATCCCAGCTGGCTACAACCTCCTTTCAGGAGTTGTAGAGAGTGATAAGGTCTCCCCTGAGCCCCCTTTTCTCCAGACTTAACAAAGTCATTTCCTTTAGCTACTCCTGAGTCATGCTCAAGACCATTTAGCAGCTCTGTTACCCTTCTCAGGACTCGCTCCAGCACTTCAATGCTTTTCTTGTTGTGAGGGGCCCAGAAAGGGACACAGGAATCGAGCTGTGTCCTCACCAGTGCCGAGTACAGGGTGACAATCGTTACCCTGGTTGTGCTGGCCACCCTATTTCTGCTACAGGCCAGGATGCCACTGGCCTTCTTGGCCTCTTGGACACACTGCCAGCTCAAGATCAGCTGCTGCCAACCAGCATCCCCATGTCCTTTTCCACTGTGCATCTTTCCAGCCATTATTCCCCAACCCTGTAATTTTGCCTGAGACTTTTGTAACTGAAAGGCAGGACCTGGCACTTGCTGTATTGACCCTCATACCACTGGCTTTGGCCCACTGATTCAGCCAGTCCAAATCCCTCTGCAGAGCCTTCCTACCCTCCAGCAGGTCAACACTCCCACCCCACTTAGCATTTTCTGCAAACTTAGTGAGGATGCACTCGATCTCCTCGCCAGATCATTGGTAAAGATATCAAACAGAACCATCCCCAGCAGTGAGCCTTGAGAAACCCCACTAGTGACTGGTTGTCCACTGAATGTGACACCCTTTATCACTCTCTGGGCTTTACCATCCAGCCAGCTCTTAACCCAGTGAGGAGTGCACCTGTGCAAGCCATGGTCTTCCAGGAGTGTGCTGTTTCACACAACATTCTCTTCTTCTTTAAGAATGCATGAAACTTTTCTAGGTCCCAATTGTGGGTTGGTCATGCTCTGTAAATCCTACACTGATGTGCCCCCACTGGAAGGATCCAAAAAANCTGATTCAGCCAGTCCAAATCCCTCTGCAGAGCCTTCCTACCCTCCAGCAGGTCAACACTCCCACCCCACTTAGCATTTTCTGCAAACTTAGTGAGGATGCACTCGATCTCCTCGCCAGATCATTGGTAAAGATATCAAACAGAACCATCCCCAGCAGTGAGCCTTGAGAAACCCCACTAGTGACTGGTTGTCCACTGAATGTGACACCCTTTATCACTCTCTGGGCTTTACCATCCAGCCAGCTCTTAACCCAGTGAGGAGTGCACCTGTGCAAGCCATGGTCTTCCAGGAGTGTGCTGTTTCACACAACATTCTCTTCTTCTTTAAGAATGCATGAAACTTTTCTAGGTCCCAATTGTGGGTTGGTCATGCTCTGTAAATCCTACACTGATGTGCCCCCACTGGAAGGATCCAAAAAANGATTCAGCCAGTCCAAATCCCTCTGCAGAGCCTTCCTACCCTCCAGCAGGTCAACACTCCCACCCCACTTAGCATTTTCTGCAAACTTAGTGAAGGTGCACTCAATCTCCTAGCCCAGATCATTGGTAAAGATATCAAACAGAACCATCCCCAGCAGTGAGCCTTGAGGAACCCCACTAGTGACTGGCTGTCCACTGGATGTGACACCATTTGCCACCACTTTCTGGGCCTGACCATCCAGCCANACAAAACTGTGGGTGCATTATTGCTTAAAAATATACCATGTTAGGTTTTTGAATCCAGGATTTAGAAACTTTTCACCTGGTAATTATGTAGCTGTGATGGGTGAAAGGAGAGCAAGCAAAAAAGACAGAGTGAAATACAGAGATTAAAAAGAGATGATTAAGACATTTTTTACTTCAAGTTTGATTCAATAGCCCTGGGGAATCTCATGCTTCTTTAATGAATGCTGCTTTTAGCCATCTCTGCCTAATGAGAAAATTAGGTCCAGAGAGATCAGTTCAAAGTTAAGTGCTTCAAAGACAGGTTGCGATTAAAACCATTTGCCCCTCAGCTTCCCTAGTCTGTCTTCACGGCATTTTTTTGGTCTATCATCTAGTATTCTTAAACAAGAATCGTAGGAAAGGCTTGAAATGGTCTCATTATGCAAGGAACTATTTCTTTGTCATCATTTTCAACCAAATATGGTTCCCNCAGAGTGAAATACAGAGATTAAAAAGAGATGATTAAGACATTTTTTACTTCAAGTTTGATTCAATAGCCCTGGGGAATCTCATGCTTCTTTAATGAATGCTGCTTTTAGCCATCTCTGCCTAATGAGAAAATTAGGTCCAGAGAGATCAGTTCAAAGTTAAGTGCTTCAAAGACAGGTTGCGATTAAAACCATTTGCCCCTCAGCTTCCCTAGTCTGTCTTCACGGCATTTTTTTGGTCTATCATCTAGTATTCTTAAACAAGAATCGTAGGAAAGGCTTGAAATGGTCTCATTATGCAAGGAACTATTTCTTTGTCATCATTTTCAACCAAATATGGTTTCCTGTAGTTAATGTTTCTGTCCATATTTAATGTCACTCCTCCGTTAATTTTTGGCTCCTGCTCAGCTACATGTTTGTTTTCCTGCAGTGATAGCTGGCAACTTTTATTTCTGGCAGTCAAGAAGCACCAGTATCTATGTGGTATAGGTATTTCAAAGTATACAATGATTCCCCAAACCTTCCAGCTCTATTTTGCATACAGCTAAACTGTGATTTTGTATAATCTGTAGTCAGAACATACCCCAAATACTCTGTATGGGCATGTGATTGGTCATTCATTTACAACCTTTCTCTCAGCTCCCTAATTAATATCAGAGCTGTATACCTATCTGCAAGTCCACAGATACATGCACAAAAACATGTAAATATATGAAAAGTTGCAATTCTGAAAATATTTTAACAGTAAGGAAGAAAATTTTGCCTTTACAATCATCATCATAATCTTGTAGATAAATAAAATCAAGTAAGAAATCCAAGAAAACATCTGATTAGAGAGGATATATTAGCTCTTCCTTAATAGTAATTTGGTAAAAAAACAGTAATTAAAAAAAAATTGGTAAAAAAATCAGTAAAACTACAGGTTTCAATATATATATGGTTTTGTGTATTGCTTTTAATTCAACTCCTTTTTTTTTTATTATTTTTCCAGGGCGTAAGAGGAATTTTGTTGGCTACTAAATTCTGGTTTATACAAAGACATTAATTAACCTTAGGCTATATATTGGCCCACAGGTATATTGGTAATTTCATTAGCTGGGAGTTTGTCTACATGAGAGAGAAAAGCTGTACCTTTCTTTAACAATTCCTGTAAGCGATGCTTTCAGTATACAGTAATTCTGGGAATATCTTTTTTTATCGGAAAATGCTGATCTTCTTGCTTCTATAAGTGCTGCCTTAAAAAAGTATGGCTTCTGGGAATAGCTACTTAACTGCAGGACTTAAAAGCATAACATAAACAGAATTTGAACTACAGAAAAGGTTAGATCTGAGGAAGTTTTGAACTGACTACAATGTCACCTGCCTAGTCTAAACATGTATAACAACATCAGTAATCAAAGTGTGAGTATGTCTATATTTATTTGAAATATTTTATATTTTTGCCACTAGTTAAAGTACGTTAAAATTTTTAAGTCAATTGTCAACAATGTAATTTTAATTTTTTTTTTCTCTATTAAGATAATTGCAAGCATTGAGAAAAATTGCTGTACTGCATTTTGTCTTTAATTGGTACAGGTCTTGCAGTGACAGCATACTACTGTGACACTCATGTTTAATGAGGTTTCTAAAATATGTCAGACTCTTCAGAATATCACCACTGTTTACCATCCACACTAATGCAGCTGAAAGCCAATTAGTCTTTCACAAAAAGGGATTTTTGGATGCAGGTCTATTTCCTGTGGTGCAAGGGGTCTTGCCCACAGTCAATGAAGAACTCCAGGAAGCAAAGGTAGCTGATCACTGCTATGAAGATCTAATAATGTGCAACAAATCTTAAGCCTATGACAAAAGTTCATGCTGTAGAAAACTAGAAAAGTTAATAAAATCCAGGAAAATCCACAAGCATATAATACTCAACTTGTTGCTCTGCTGCACTCTGGTAATCATACTGTCTGCTGTTGTACTCATATTAGAGCTAGCTGGACTGACCCTTCTACATTTCACATGAACGACAAATATCAGGAAAATATTTCTATTCCATGTTTTTATTCTATTCTGAGTGAACTTTCCTACTTAATTCACTCCCCCTCTTCTTATTTTTTTCTACCTTTTTTCGACACCCCAGAAAGCAGAAATATGAACCTGAGGGTTCTTATCAGGATGGTACAGCAAGGTTTGGTAGTGGTGAGGGCTATAGGAGTGGCTGCTCTGGAAAGCTGGTAAAGCTTGCACCATATCCGACAGAGCCGGTGCCAGGTGGCTCCAGGGTGGATCCATCTCTGCCCAGGGCTGAGTCAATCAGTAATGGTGGTAAAAACTTTGTGATAACATATTTAACAAGAAGGAAAAAAAAATGTTACGGCACAGAAGTACCTTCAGCCAGAGAAGAGAGGAATAAGAATGTGTGAGAGAAACAGCCCTGCAGACACCCGTGGCAGTGGAGAAGGAGGGGGAGGAGGTGTTCCAGGCACTGGAGCAGAGATTCCCCTGCAGCCCATGGTGCAGACCATGGCGAAGCAGCTGTGCCCCTGCAGCCCATGGAGTTCCATGGTGGAACAGAGATCCAACTGCAGCCTGTGGAGGATCCCATACCAAAGCAGATGGATACCTGAGAGGAGAGTATGATCCTGTGGGAAGCCTGCACTGGACCAGGCTCCTGGCTGGACCTGCACACCCATGGAGAAAGGAGCCCACTCTGGAGCAGGCTTTCTGGCAAGATTTGTGATTCTATGAAGATCCACACTGGAGCAGCTTTTCCCTGAAGGACTGCATCCCATGGAAAGGGATCCATGTTGGAGCAGTTCCTCAAGAACTATAGCCTGTGGAAAGGACTCATGCTGGAGAAGTTAATGGAGGACTGTCTCCCATGGGAGGGACCCCACACTGAAGCAGGAGGACTCCTGTCTCTGGGAGGGAAACAACTACAGAAACAACATGTGATTGACTGACCTTTATTCCCCATCTCCCTACACCACTGCAGGGAGAAGGATGGAGAGAACTGGGAATAAAGCTAAGCCTGGAAAGGAGAGAAGAGTGGGGAGAAGGTGGTTTTTAAGATTTTTCTTCTCATTTCCCTACTCTGGTTTTGACTGGTAATAAATTCAGTAACTTCCCCAAGCTGAGTAAGTTTTGAGTGTGACAGTAATTGGTGAGTGGTCTGTCCCTGTCCCTTATCTCAACCCATGAGCCTTTAGTTATATTTTTCTGCCCTGTCCAGTTGAGGATAGGAGTGATAGAGTGGCTTTGGTGGGCACCTGGCATCCACCCAACCTCAAACCGTCATAGCAAAAACTGAATGAAATTTCTCCAAAACCTGAGGGAGCCTCAGTATCACAGTTCCTCATTTGTGTGGGAGATTTTAACCGCCTGCCAGACACAGGAAAGGACAATATGGTGAAATGCAAACTGCCAAGATCTCTGGACAGTTTCTGACATAACTTTTTGATTCAGATGCTGGGTGGGGCAGCAAGAGTGATACACAGCTGGATCTCCTCTCCACTAACAAGGCAAAACTGATTTGTGACACAATAATCTATGGAAGCCTTAGATGTGGTGTCACGTGAAATAGTGGAGGGACTGGGCCTGTTTAGCCCAAGACAGAAGGGGGACCCAACAACAGCCATCAGTGTCTGTGGTAAGGTCATAAAAGGGACAGAGTCAGCCCCTAAACAGTGGTGCGTTATAGGAGGATGAGAGACAAGGCACACAAACTAGAACAAGACAGCCTAGGACTAAAGAATTCCCCATGTGGACAAAAAGTCAGTGGAACAGGTTGCCCAGAGAGCATTTGTCACCTCCATAGTGGAAGTGTTTCAAGACTCAAATGGGCACATTCTGAGCAACCTGGCTTGACTTCTCCATTATAAAACTCTGAGCAGGAGGTTGGACTAGAACCTTCTAAAGTTCTTTCCAATGTGAATTATCATATGGTCCCATGACTTTATGTTTCAAGGCCCTGGCTCTAAGAAGGCACACTAGACTGCTAATAAGAAAATGCTCGTGCATTTTAATTTTTTTTTTTCTTATCAAGCAGCTTTTCACTGCCAGGATGCTAAAGTGAAGTGAAAGTGATGATTGTGTTTGCGTCAAAATCATAACAGGAGCACTTCGTCTGAAGAGGAAAAAAAATATAAAATGACTGTCCCTACGACCAATCTCTTTCAAAACTGTAAACATACAGTTCTGGGAGTCTGCAAAGATTTGATCTTTTTCCATTAAATTCAGTGAGAATTTCCATTGAATTTCACTTTGGGGTTTTTTTGGTTTGTTTTTTGGTTTGTTTTTTGTAATTTTGACTTCAGTGGCAGCAACATCCTGCACAAAATCTTCAGACCTAGACATTTTCTGAATCCTGTAGTCTTGAAAACATTTGTTCCTCATTTCCTCTACCAAAAGACAGGTGTTACAGATAGCTATTGAACACTTTCATTCTCACCAGAGGGTCTTTGCAGATGCGTTGTCTGACACGCACAGTGTGAGATGAAGGGGAGCACAGCACAGAAGGGATGGTGCCAAGAACCCAGCATTGACAGCAGTTGGGAAGCAAAAGAGACTATGAAAAGTTGCCTACTGAGTGGGAATTTATGCAGGAACTGGAGAGACTCGTGGCCAGCTTCCTATTTAGCTAACACCAGTGACCAGGCACCATCAAAAGCCCTATAACTAAGACAGGCGTACAGGTATAAGGCACCTACCATTCTGATTGGTCTAGAGGAGGAGTCAGTGTTTCAGGTCAAGGCTGCAAAAGTTGGTGGGACTGCAGCGGCAACTATAGGGTAAAGCCTGCTGTGACCACCCCATCTTGTCAAAGGCCTTAATCCAGGAGGAGATCTTAGGGAAGGACACGGATGTCCCAGTCACAGACTGTAGACAACATGAGAATAAGAGAAGGAGCTGAAAGCCTACAAACAGTTGCACAGTCATGGCTTCAATCACAAAGGATCACAGTGAAGTGGTTTTCATGAATCCTCATAGGCACTTTAGGAAAATTGGGAAGAGGAAGCCAGGTGGGAGGATTGTTTTCTATTCAAAGGAACAGCTCAAATGCATGGAACAGGATCAAAGAAGATGCCAGCAGGGAGGAGGAGGTCACAGTGAGCATCTGCTACAAACCACCTGACTGAGAAGATGAAGTGGGCGAGGCCTTCTGCAAACAACCCGATGTAGTCTTCCAATTGCACGTCTTACGTGTCTGCTCCAGCGGACCTTTCCATCCAAAAATATGTTAGTCAGGGACTTGAATTCTGGAATAGATATTCATGTGAAGCTTGAGAAAAAAACAAACCAAAGCAAAGCAAACCAACAGCCAGACACCACCTCCCTTACCATTCAACCAACCAAACAAGTTCTTATGCCAGAATTTGGCAGCCAATTCTGGTATAAAAGCAGCTATTTAATAGATTTATTATACAAGGATATGCCCCTTGCATGTTCTGGAGAATAGGGAAAAAGTGTTTAAGGAGACTATATCCTCAAATTTATACCTATGATAATTATCTTGTTCACAAGAAGATGCATTTGCATTCTAAAATAATGAATTAAATCAACAACAGTTTCATCATAGATTATATATTAGGTAAAATTCCATCCTTGATTTCTAAACACTTTAAAAATAAATAAATAAATGTCACCACCAGCATATATTCATTATTTGGTTAAAAGAATTCCAGAATCTTAAGCAGAAAGCAATTCACTGCTTTGACCATCTAAAAATTGGATATACAGCCAATGAATCACCTTTAAAAAGTTTCTGCCAGTCAATAAATGAATTCCGAGTAACGTAGTTTAGATGATTAAGGTGAGTTAAGATTGATCCCACACAAATGAGTGAGGATAAAGGCATTCTTCACATACACATTTTTGCTGCAGAAAATTGTTTGTTACTCAATGTCTTATTACAAAATTATTTTAGCTATTTGTCTTTACACCCCTCTTTTATAATATGTAACATATAAAAGTATTTCTCTCCCTCAAAAGATGAAAGTTTACTTTAGAAAGTTAATTTATTGAGATCTATTTTAAAACGTGATTCCAGTCAGTAGTATAAGTACTATTAAGTATAATTAAATAAGGTCTTTGTAAGTTTACTCAATTCCCATAGGTTTTGTGGTGGCATCCACTTCACCATACTTAGATGTTGACATTAGGCAGCTACTAAAAGGATGAGAATATTATTGCATGATTTCCTTCACCAGAATTTCAGAGGAGCTTTAAACATCTAAAGTAAAGTAAAATGAACCCCACGTCTACTGTTATGTAAGTGAGCAGTCTGCCTGAAACCACAGTCTTAAACCAGCATTCATTATGTTCTCTTGTTGAACTTATGTCTATTTCCAACACTCTTATAATATTCAGATGTATAAATTAATAATGTAATTATTGCACACTATAAGCAACCTATACTAAAATGCATATTAATATTTAATGTGTCCCTATTTATAAAGCATATTAAATTAATGTGTTAACATCATACTTTATTTCTTATTGGAAATCTAACACAAAATAGGATATAAACCAGCAATATCTCTACACTGACCAGATCTGACAGAATATTCAATCAGGATATATTAGTCATTTTTGCTATTTTCCTGTCAGAATTTTCATGCCAATTCAAGTCTAGTATGCCTTCCAATTGAAGTGTAATATATCTTTTACATTAAGTGGCAGCAAGCTAATACACAAATTTCTACCTTTGGTACATTTTAACAGTCAGTTTTTAGGTAAATGTTAGTTGTTACTATATATATATCTGTATAGCTATAGATAAATGTATAAAATATACTTATGTTGTATATATTTATATATAGACACATGTATATTGTATATATAAATATAATCAGAAAATTGAATAGGAAAAACCTCTTGTCTATCTTATTATGGTTTTTGTGTACAGTCAGTTGGTCCCCAGTATGCACAGCTGGATCCAGGAATGCTAAAGCAGTTCTATGGATGTGGATATAGGTGCAGTGTAATTTACCTATCTTACAGGAATTCATTATTTTTTTAGTTAGAAATCTTTTATTATTGAACCTAGAGAAAACCTGCACCATTAGCTTAAGCTAACAGACAACTTCATCTTAATGAGATAAATGTTTACATGACTTACTTGATTCTAATTTTCAGATAGAACTGAATTAATTATTTGGAAGTTAATATGTTCATGTATTGAGTTACTTTGAAAAACACTATTCAGATAGCTATGCCTGATTATAGTTAGTCTGGAGGTCCATTATTTCCAGGAATCTTTTTAGCATGATACCAAAAGGTTATGCAAACTATCTATTCAAAGTATTCTCTAAAGACAAATGATAACACTTTTCTTCTTAACTGTGCAAAGCTTACCATTGTTCCTAGGGCTGCTCAAGCATATTAATATCCAAACCTCAGTAAGCTGCAATCTCACACTCTTCTGTATGGCAGATTGTTTTGGCAGCTGTTTTCAGAGTATATGCCAAACCAAAAAATTAATATCTACAGATTTTATGTGCATGAAAATGGGAAAGCATGATGCACAGTCACAGCTACCAGTAGTTTCACACCATTTACCTTGTTCACTCCATTATGTACTGTGGGAAAGTAGAGAGCTGAAGGAGTTTGAGCTGATCTGCAGGACCACCTGCTCTGCTGCATCTACAGTGTGCAGTCAGAAGGATACATGAGATCATTATGTGTAGACTGCTGTCATAAACATATTGGTACATGCCTACCATGATATTCCTTGCCATTAAATTAGAGGAAGACTAAAACCACAACACATTTCACATTTAGACAGTGACTAATGCTTCATAAATTTTATATTTAAATATTTAAAACTATTCCAGATTAAAAACAGGTGACATTCTGAAGTTCCTATTTGTTTCTTTTCTAAAAAAAGGAGAAAAAGAAAAATACCTCTTCCTTTTTTCTCAGCAAATTAAGGGATAGTAGCCAGTATTCGTATGCATTCTGGCAGACATGTAAGCTTGAGTGACAGCTTGCAACTCCACGTGTCTGGCTATTTTCAAGCGTATATAAAGATTTTTGCAGGCAGTTGTAGGACATCTATTCTGTGACTGCAATACAAAAACGTGTGCTTCAAGATTCATCTAAGCTGAGTCAGTAAAACTTGGGTGAACAACATTATTAGGTGCTGAAATTTACGTATCTATTTAACTTCCTGACACCACTTGTTGTCTCTTACTTTGCTTTTAGGAATACTTAGCATTTCACTAAATTGGTATTCCAAGTATCTGTCACGCTGACTGGGAAGCTGATTCTGGTTATGTATGGGGCAAGCAGTATGATTTGGTATATCCTAAATCTCCTTCCTTTATGGAACTTAGGAATCTTACATTGATGGATGTCTTGTTGTCCATCTTGACTAACAAAAAATCCATGCTACATGTTTAAACAGTTTTAAGACTTTCCTTTCTAGGCAAGTATATTAAATAATGGGCTGTAAGATTATTCTCATCTCACAGATGTTCTCCACATCTTTATTTATACTTAATTCAGCTTTCACTCTTTTTTTGAAAACTGAAATATTTTTGGGAGTATTTATGGAGTGCTTCATCTCTGTATCATGCTGAACCATTCATAAAAAATATTCTGTAACTGAAGTGAGTAACCAAATTTATGTTGCTCAGAAGCTGCGTAACTGTAATACTCATAAAATTTTTGTATAAAAACAAGAAGCACTCTCCAGTCATTATTTTAAAGAAAGTGGCTATTGTCACTTCATACTGTGTACAGCTGAAATGGTTATTCATGCACGGGTTATGCCCAATAGGTTGAAATCTCTGAGCTTCTTGGTGGATGAATGTGCAATTTCTGGACATGGACTCTATTTAGTCAACACAGAGGTAGTGAATTCTTCTGCCTGTTTCAAGATGAAACATTTATGAGCATCTAAGAAAAGAGAAAATTTTATGCCTGAGACATTTCACTCAGGAAAACCTGAGGCTTCCATGGAGCTCAGTCTCACACATTAACAGCTGTAAATTTTTCAGAATCACAGACTTGATCTCAGATATTTAAATTTGATAATCTTGTGTATCTGCTAAGACCTTAATGTAGGAATCTAAGCTTCCTGGCATCCCACTGATTTTTTTTTTCCTCTTCTCCAACACCCTGATTATATTATTTTGTGCAGGACAATCAGGACTTTTGAGGGGTTACTTTGTGTTCGTGATTTTTTTTCCTGTTTGTCTGGTTTTTTGTTTGTTTTTGTTGTTTTTTGGTTTTTTGGTTTTTTGGGGTTTTTTTGTTTTTTTTTTTAATTCTTATTCTACTAATTTTGGCTTAGGTATTTTAATTATATCCAGAAATATGGTAGAAATATATAAGCACTGATAAGAAGCTGAAACCTTATTAAACCTAATTGGACTTTTAATATCCCTGCTGTTATAATCCTGTACTGCTAAGCAATCTGGTGGGACGGAAGACATGGTAGCATGGTCAGCTTTAAATTGTTATGAGGTTTATACCAATCTAAGAGTGATAATAGTTAAGCCTTAGCAAACACACTTATTTGATAAGATAATTACCTCAGCTCACATTATACTGAAGATTTAATAAAAATTTGTTTTCAGAAAAGATCTCAGTACGTGTAGGATGTTGCACCTTCTGTTTCCAATGATGAGTTGACCTTGGCTGGATTCCAGGTGCCCAGAAAAGCTGCTCTATCACCCCCCAAGAGGAGAGAAAATATAATCAAATGTTCATGTATTAAGATAAGGACAGGGAGAAATCACTCACCAATTACTGACACAGGCAAAACAGATTCAACTTGGTTAAATTAGCTATATTTATTAACAACCATATCAGAATGGGCTAAGGAAAAATAAACCCAAATCTTAAAGCACCTTCCCTCTCTCCCCCTCCCTTCATCCTGGGCTTAATTTTGCTCTCTAGTTCTTTACCTCCTCCCCACCAACAACACAGAGGGATGGGGAATGGAGACTGTGGTCTGTCACGGGGACCCGTGCTCCCCGTCCTAGTCCCCGGCTAGCTCTGCACGGGTGACGCGAGAGGATGTGGCCGCCCCAGCACCTCTGAGTTGGCGGCTGGATAGCGGCTAAGAGGCAGAGCGAGCCCTGCCCCTTATGCTGGGCCGTCAGTTGTCTTCCCGGGACGAGCTTCGAGGCAAAGAGGTGAGGAAGGAGCCAGCCAGGCCAGTAAAGTCCAGAGAGTCCTTTATTTCCCCGAACAGGGTTTGGCCCAACTCCGCTCCCGATCACATGTTACAGACCCTCTTAAAGGGGGGTGGATACAAGGGGCGGAGAGAGGATACAACCAATTGGGGACAGTACAGGGAGGAGTTTAGGGAGGGAATACATTTACATACAACCAATGAGGGTAAATAACAGAAAATGACACGAGGGAGGGCCAATGGGGTGCTGCAGAATACAGAGGTCTCTGGAAGGAGGGGAAGGGTTCCACGGTGATTGACATAGGCTAAAGGAGGGGTTGGAGTGATGGATAGGGAAGGTGCTGGAATAAAGGGAGGGACCGGGGTGATGGACAGGGAGGTAAGGGAGGGGAGTAACTTTAAAAGGGAGATCAGGGGAGGAGTTTGGGCTTGGGACCCACCACCTGAGGGGAAGGAGGGGGGGGAGGGCTAAACCATCTCAAAAGTAACAATAAAATTAATGGAAATAACAAAATACACACCGCAACAGTGGTCAATTCTTTACACATTGTCTCTAATGCGCCTTCCTCCTCAGGAGGAGGACTCTTCACACTGTTCCCCTGATCCAGTGGAGAATCCTTCTCTCGGGAGACAGTCCTCCACTATCTTATCCAATGTGAGTCCTTCCCACAAGCTACAGTTCTTTGTTAATTGCTCCAGCAGTCCTCCATGGGGTCTCAAGTTCTACTAGCAAACTTGGCCCAGCATGGATTCATGCCTTTCTACAGGACCTTCCAGGAGCCTGATCCAGCGTGGGGTTCCCACAGGATCGCAGCTCCCTTCTGGTGCATCTGCAGGTCCTTCACAGGCTACGGGTGGATCTCTGCTCCACTATGGACCTCCATGGGCTGCAGAGACACAGTTCCTTCACCACGGTCTGCACCAGGGGCTGCAGAGAAATCTCTGTTCCAGTGCCTGGAGCACCTCCTCCCCCTCCTTTACCACTGGCCTTGGTGTCTGCAGGGCTGTTTCTCTCACATATTCTTATTCCTCTGTCACAGCTGCAATTGCTGTTCTGCTGTAACTTTTCCCCTTAAAACTGTTATCCTGGAGGTTCTGCTGTTGTCACTGATGGGCTTTACCTTGGCCAGGGAGAGGTCCTCCTTGGATCCAGCTGACATTGGCTCTGTTGGACATAGAGGCAGCCTCTGGCAGTTTCTGAGAGAAGCCACCTCTCCTTGTATCCCTGCTACCAAAACCTTGCCATGCATACCCAATAGAACCTCAAACTATCTTCTTTGCTTTTTAAAAGACAGTTTCAAATCCTCCAATTCCTTATTCACAAGAGATATCTCTAAATTCTCAATAATTACTCGGACCTTTGAATCCTGCGCTATTTTTATAAAACACTATCTCTGGCTGGAGAATCTTGGCATGAAATAGTCTTATGAATCATCCCGTTTCCCTTGTTTAACCTTAAAATCAAATTATTGCAGTAGAAATTTTCAACTGTGGTGCATAATAATCAAAACTGCAGCTTCTGAGCTCACTTTTTCACTGGCCTTTATTTAATAGTGTAGATATTCTCAGTGAGTCTAACCAAGTCTCAGTTGTTAGGAGACTGTCAGTCTCACATTTTTCTAAATGTGTGAGCTTCACTTTAAAAGCAGCTTGAGACAATTTCCCTGCTCTTCCAGCAAACTGTACTATTATCTATTTTTGGTTACTACAACTCAACAACTTTGTTTGGAATCTACCTCTACTTTGGAATGCAAATTTATTCTTGGCATTATGTACCTTCCCAATCTCATGCCAGCAGTATCTCTTTGCTTACATTGATCTTCTTTCTTCTCTGATGTTAGTTCTGCAACTATATTTATAGATAGCAGCCATGTTTTCCCTCCACCTTTGTTTTTCCAGTTTTAATATTACAAATATTTCTGGGTTCATGACTATTTTTTAGAGTGGATGATGATGTAGAAATTACTGAAGCTTAACTGGAATTTCTCCAGAACCATAAGATCACAGAATCACAAGAATTGTTGAAGTTGGAAGGAACAGCTGAAGGTCATCTTCTCCATTCCCCTTACTCAAGCAGAGTCATGTAGAGCAGCCTTACCAGAATGATCTCAAGGTGGATTTTAAATATCTCTGAGGAGGGAGGCTCTGGACACTCTGGGCAACCTGTGCTGGGACTCAGTCATCCTCAGAGAAAATACAGAGTTTTCTGATGTTCAGACAGAACCTGTGGTGTTTCTGTTTGTGACCATTGCCTCTGGTCTTCTCTCTGGGCACTTCTGAAGAGATACTGCGACAAGTTCTTCACAGAAAAGGTGGTTGGGCATTGGAATGATCTTCCCAGGGAGGTGATTGAGTCAACATCCCTGGAGGTATTTAACAAAAGACTGGATGTGGCACTCAGTGCCATGGTCTAATTGACGTGTTGGTGTTAGGTCATAGGTTGGACTCAGTGATCTCAAAGGTCTTTTCCAACCGAGTTGATTCTGCCACTCTGTGAAAGATGTATCTTTGTATGACAATTCTAGTGTCTTCATAAAAATTATCTCCTGTCCTCAAGCACAGTGCCAGGCTGAGAAAGCAAATCTCTTTTCAGAGTTAAGACAATGTCTTCAAGAAGGCTCTTTTGTGTAAGCCAGACATTTCTTTACAACTGTTTTTCATTTGATATAGACATTCTTTTATTCTTATGTCATATCTTAGGGTCTTTTTCCTCCTTATCATCTTAATAGATCTCTCTTATGTATTCATAAGTTTCAAAATATAATAGTACATATCTGTACTAAATGTCTTCTGGAATAGCATGTTGTATTACATTATCTTTTTGCATTACCTATTATTATTGTTTCAGTATCTTCATAGTTTACCCAGTAAAGAAAACACAACCATAGCTTGCTCATGAAATATTGAAATCCTGATGAGTTCCTCTTAGCATTCTCACTGACAAGGATCTATTTCCAGAAATCTGTTGTATCAGAATTCTGTAACACATATATGTTACTGCATATACAGTGTAATTTGCAGTGTGTGCATCAAACCTCCTTTGTATTATAGGCCATTTTGAGGGTTGTAGCAAAATTTTGGATGTAAATCAAATGTTGCTGTCCAAAGTTAAGGGCATCAAAACTCTATATGAATGAACTGAGACTATGAATTTAAATCATTTGAAATGGTGCTAATTCACTTACATACATTTCTAAAGCATTATTTACCGTGTCTTTTGAGGGGGCACATTGTTCATTCCATGTCAGATTGGCTTACTGACTTTTGCCATTTTTATTTTATTTTTTCTTACTTTAAATACAAGGTGAAGTATGAACTTTACAACTTAGATTTCTGTAGAAATATGCAAAGAAAAATACAGATTTGTTTTGACATTAGCAATAAGAACACCCTCTTAATTTTCTTTACTTCATTTGTTTGGTTGGTTGGTTTGTTCTTACTTGGATTTTAGGAATTATAGGGACTTTCAAGAGAGTTTAAGCAACATAGGAGCACTAGTTCCTGTATATCTCTTAAATTGTTCCTGTATCATATTTGGAAGGAAAATGTTGTGAAAATTTTATGTAGAAGATCTTTCCAAAAGAATTTATTATCTTAGGTCTAGTATAACACTTCAGACTTTAGGTAATTCCATAGAAATTTACTGATATTTAACCTCTGTATGTTGAAGTCCCAGTTTCCCTCTAATTTGGATGCATATTTTTGTTTCTTAACTTGCACTTGTTCGAGTGTGGTTTTTTACCATGCTTTGCAGATTCCTTCAGTGTACTGAACTATGAACAAAAACAATAATATGATAAAGGAAAAGCTGGTGCAAAAAAGTGGAAGAAATGTTCAGTGGAGAGAAAATCATGGCAGCTGAACAGTAGAGGGTTAAGCAAATACAGAATATCAATATCGGTGTCATTCAGAGGCTTATTTCCCATTTCTTGTCTTCAGTTGTTCATGACTTAATTATTTCTCTAGCCCAGAAACCCAGTAAATATAACATTGACATTACTAATTGCCAGCCACAGGCTTAGCATCAAGTTTGAAAGGCCTCTGACCTGAAATTTATCAGTTTTTGTCTGAGCTTTTCTAAACCTGTCTGTGGTTTTGCTTTTACTTGATTTAGCTGAAATAACTCTTTTTTACTAACAATCAGGTCTTCACAATTAATTTGTTAGAAACATAAATTTTGCATAGATATTAGTAGCAGGAAGTTATTCTGTGTAAAACAGAGTAATCATGACTTCATCATATATTGATGTAGCACAGAGAAATAAATACTTGGAATGATAACGAGGGCCTTGAAAGAGATCATAGCATGGGATGATGAGATGGGAGGCACAGCTTGTTACTGGTGATTGCAAGGCTATGAATAACTCACCAATCATCAGTGAAAGAAATAGGAGTTGGACAGGAACAGTTATAGGGATAACAACAGAAAAGAATAACAAGCATTCGACATATGTAAAATCCATCTGGTACACTAAATTTGGAAGCAACATGAAGATGCAAATCAGCAAAGAAATATCAAGGTGTAAAAGTGTGTTGGACAAATAGTCCAAATTGAATCCTAGAAGAAGAAACTTCATCATACACCTCTCACTTCTTCCTGTAAAAGACATTTAAAACTTGCTGGAATTTCCCACTTCCTATGTGATGGCAATCAGTACTGTACACTCTTGGTACCCAGAAAGGGTAACTGCCATTAAATGTGAGCATAACATCAGAGGAAAAGTAACAGTAATGAGGAAGTGTGTGTGTAGCATTTTTAACTGAATTATTGTTGTTATTATTATTATTATTGTTATTATTGAGATGCTTTGTACAGTAGTATACTTTATCTTTTTGTTTTTTCTTGTTTTGTTTCAATTACATTTGAATAATACTTTTTGAACTAAACTGCAAAGATTTGCATTACAATAAGAATAAATTGTTGTCTTACCTTCTCAATGTCTTTTTCTTGCCTGTAACAAGATTTTTAGTGTGACATTTCCTACACATCTGCACAAAGTGCAGCTTGAGACATCCTGCAGTGTTCAACCTAGCTTCCAGCTGTTTCTCTGTAGGAGTAAAAGGCCACTGTGTGCACCAAATTTATCAGCTCTGCTTGATTGCTTCTAATCTCTTGGGGCAGCCAAAATGGCAATAAATGCCTCTATACGGGCAATTGAATTAAGACTTCCCTCTTTGGACTGTATCTTGGGAAAATACATTTAGGGGGTTTTGCTTGTGTGTGTGTGTGTGTGTGTGTGGTTGGTTGGTTGGTTGGTTGGTTGGTTGGTTGGTTGGTTGGTTGGTTGTTGTTTTTTTATACTGCCTAAGTTCAAGAAATATAAAATCTACATACTTTATTGTGGTATTTGATCACTTCACTTTTTAACCTGCAAACTGCTGAGAGGGTCAGGGTTGTCCCTTTGTCGCTAGGGCTCAACTGATTCTAAAAGGATTACCGTTCACTATCTAGCCCTCACTTGCCATGAGTGGGCCTCTAGAAGACAGAAAGAGAATTAACTCAAACATGCTGGTGACTCCATCCAAAGTCCAGGAAGGGAAACAATTACTTTCAGAGAGCAATTTAGCCACTCCTGAAACAGGGTGCAATCACCCTCCGGAGTTGGATGTTCTAGACGTATTCCTTCCACACTGAGTCACTTTGTTTCAGTATCTTTTTCTGTGTGCAATTAATATGCAGGCATGGCATGCATAACTTAAAAGTAAAAAATTATTATTAGCTGATGCACAAAAGATAACTAGAAAATCATACTGGTAATTTAGGCAAAGGATCTTTGATGGCTGGGTAGGCATCACCCCTGAGGTGAAGGGTTGGTCTCTGCTGCTCCCTGGAATGGATCATATAAGCTTATTTATTTGTTTTCCTGTTGTTGTTTGTTTGTTTATTTGTTTTATTTTATGTTTTATTTGTTTGGGTTTTTTCTCTTTTTAGTTTTCATATATTTTTCAAGCAATTGTATTATAATAAGTACTTAACATAAAATAGGTAAAATCAGCTGAGATTAATTCCACTGCTTCTTCAGGATGTCCTTTGGAAATTAGATTAGAAGCTGTGTGCTGAACATGACAGACTCTTAAAGAGAAATCCCTCTGCTGAAGTCCTCTGAAACATTAACATCAGTTGTCCCAGACTAGATACAGTGGGTGTAAAAAGGGCTTAATGGATCATTGTTCTCACAAGGTATAGGTTGGAAGAATATTAATTTTGGTTTTAGTAGGTTCAAACCTTCCATTCTACCTCTCTCGCTGTGATCCCAAACATCAGGTCCAAAATAATTGGGCTAGAAATGGTTGAGAGCTCATCTTTCTAGTTGTAGCACCTCACTGTAAAAGGTGAAATTTGGGAGGCATTTCAGGACAATGAAGCAAGAAGCTGTTTCACAAAGGCTAGGACACAGAGAAGGAATTGTGGGTTTAGGGCCCTTCCTTACTGGCTGTTTCTGTTTTACCCCAAAATTCTTTAAAGTAAAACAGAGACATCTCTGGGAGACACTGATAACCCCTACACATCTGGTATAAGGGTAAGACTGTAAGTAATTAGCTGCTCCAGAAACACACATCTGTTTGGGAAGCCTCATACTAATTTTCAGGCTCAATGTGTTTCTGCAGATACTTGTCTGTCTGATGAAAAACATTGTCTCATTTCCTGGTTTTACACCCTGATATGGAAAGAAAACATGTTTGCCTAAACTTCATTCATCTAAGCGAAATAAGTTGAGCTGTCATAGAGCACTCTTACATGAGGAACTGACCTTCCCCAGGTGAATCAGGTAACCCTTCTTTGTACCTGCCCTGCTATGAATTCATTGTTTGTGAACTAAGGTGAACAAAGTTACAGAGTGGGTTTCTTGGGGTTTTTTTCGTCTCTTTTAACTCTTAACCTAACTCTTTTTATCTTCAGTATATAAATCCAGGAACCCTGAGTGTGTATTTAAGTAGTACTTACTGCAGGCCCCTCGTGCAAATCTAATCAATTCATATGGTCATTAAATAAAAAGCATCTGACACAATTTATATAGTATCAGTTATGTCATTGCACCTCCCCAGTTCTCTTGCTCCTTTCTGTTCTGATTTTCTGAATTCTTAGATAGAAAATATTTTTTTGTTTTTATTCATGGAACTGTTGGGGTTGGAAGGGTCTCTTGAGGATACCTAATTTAACACCTCACAAAAGCAGGTTTACCTAGAACAGGTTGCACAGGTACAGGTGGGTTTTGAATATCTCCAGAGAAGGAGGATCTACCACCTCTCTGGGCATCCTGTTCTAGTGCTCTGTCTTCCTCAAAGTAAAGAAGTTTTTCCTCACATTCAGATGAAACTTCCTATGTTTCAGTAGTGCTCATTGCCCCTTTTCCTGTCATAACTTATCTCTCTCTCTTTTTGGTATGCTTTTTGTTCAATAGAGTTTTTTCTATTTTTGTGAAGAAGCCTAAATTATTTCCATTTGAAGTACAAAGTCTTGTTGCTATTATTTCTCTATTAAATAGATCTTTTTATTGGAATTATATTTGCCCTTTGAGTCAATCTTGTGATGGACTGAAAAACCATGTTCTTTAATACAATTCTCTTCTGCTAATAGAGCAAAGACAAAGTTCAAGTGTTCAACCCACACAATCCTTATTATTTCTATTATTGTTTTATTTAAAAAAGAAAGATTTGTTTTCTTTTTTTTAGTAGAAATTAGGAAGGTTTTTTATAGGGGGTGACTGCTTTCACTACAGGCAATTTAATGTAAATAATTCTTAAATTACTCCAATTAGTTCTAGAGCATTTGTATGTCAATTACTTAGTAGCTGGGGATCAGAAAAGGTTATCATTTTGATATAATGTCTACTAAATTGCACAGACTTCAAAATACCTAGCTATAGGGATAGCAAAAATCCACTATAGCAAAAACCTTCAAAACCTGTCTATGTGGTGTCTTTGTGGTAAAGCCATTCTTACTGGAATTTTTAAAAAGAAAGGAAAAAACCCAGCAAATAGCAAAACACAAAAAAAATGTTAGATTGTTAAAGTAACCATTCAAAAGTTGAGACAGGAAACATTTTTACTTACCAGCCAACCTTTTTTCTCTTTGATAACTTACCAGATTGTATTTAAATTATTAAATACTATTTCCACAGTTTCACAGAGCAAGTGGGAAGAAGAAAGAAATGGAAAACTGTTAGAGGAAGACAATAGTGACTAGTCTTTGTAAAATGTCAGAAAGATGTAGTAGCTGAGAAAAGTAAGGAATTTTCCTTATGTAACTTGGACAGGTAAAATTTAGACTAGGAAGACTCCTTTATAGTCAAGAGAAACCAAACACCTCCAGAAGATGATTCATCTCATCTCAAACAGATTTGATAAATATTCATTTGGAGGTGACTCTCTCTCTCTCTCTGTGCCTTTATTGATTTGAAATAAAGCTCCAATGATTCGCTTTAACTCCACTATCTCGTTTAGTTTAGATGAATCTCATCCTAGGAGAACCTACAATATGAATGGAGTAATATTTCAGATTAAACTGATGTGATGTGACTGATTTATTCAGACTATTGTAAATCTCTTAACACTTAAGGCTGTGCAGATGAGGTCAGAACTGTTCAACTGACCAAAGGGATAGCCCGTACCATATGATACCAGTGATTAAAGATGGGGGAAGAAGGTGGAAGAGGAAACATCAGGAGTGATGGTGCCTGTCTTCCCACCTAACTGTTACTCGTGATGGGGCCCTGCTTTCCTGGACTTGGCTGAACACCTGCCTGTCCATGGGAAGTGGTGAATGAATCCTTTGTTTTGCTTTGCTTGTGTGCACAGTTTTTTCTTTACCAACTGAACTGCTTTTATTTCAACCCCAAGTAGTCTCACTTTTGCCCAATCAGTTCTTCCTCCCACCCCATCTGGTGGGCATGAACTTTTGTCCCTGTGGAGCTTAGCTACCTAGTTGGTTTAAATCACTTTGGTTAAATCAGATAAATGGAAGACTAGTAATCTGGATGTATTCTGTCCCATAGAGCAGTACTCTCTTCAGAAAGTGAAAAATACTTGTGTTCTGTTTTTTTTAATATTTGAAGAGACTCAATCTACTTTGAAGACTAGAGAATAATAAAAGGATAGAAGTAAGAGTTCTGTGCCTAGAACGGGATGGAGTAGAGACACTTTTTACTAAAAGATCAAAACAAGACTTTAAAACAGATTTGAGTGATTAATGGAAATTAAAGCATTAAACCAAATTCATATTATCATAAACAAAGGGGACGTATTGTTCACCACTGAGAAGAAGGTTGCGGGCATTTTTTTGACAACTTTTTATGGTAATAAAATAACTGGGAAGAAAAAGACATTTCACCTATGGTGGCTTCTGTGCCTGGGAAAAGTGAAACCAGCAGCAGTCTATAGTGCTATGATAAGATATTCTTGGAGTTCCTTCAGTGACCTCTGCAAGATTAACTACAGGGTTTCTGTTTCATTTAGGAAAGAGTTAGGGTGGTGGGCAGGAGGGGAATAATAATTTTTTCAGTAATCACTTAATCTATATGTAAGTGTATTCAAAACACTGTGGATTAAAAAGCCCTTTGCAGCTGAGACAGCCTGAAAAAATCCTTTTACCATTGAGCATACGTATCCTAGGTTTAGAAAAGAGAACATTGAACGTTTTCCTTCTAAGGCAAGGGGTGGTTCCTAACACTTATTCAAAAATTAATGGTCTTGATAAAGGAGCCATTTCTTATGTTAATCAGCATATTGCTCATTCTGGGCAAGTCTGCCTTTATTCCTCTGAGACAGAAGAACTAAATGCAAAATAATTTTTTAGCTCCTCACCACTTTTCTCATGCTCTTATGAATTCCTTCTAGAACCCCTTGAAATAGCCTCTTGACAGTTCTTTTAAGTGAATCTTGATCTTGGGATCACTGAGTAACATTTAACGAGATTAGAGCATCTCTTCATAAAAAGATATGCCTTCATAATGCATGTGTGGATTTTTTTTCTTCTTTTTTAATATGTTGTTTTGTCTTCCTTCTTCTCCAGAGATCTTTAGTGTGGGTATTTAGTTTGTTTGCTTTTATTGGGTTTGGGTTTTTTGGGTTTGATTTTTTTCTTCACAAAGATTTATGACTGACCTGAAACCAAGCCTCTAATTCAGGAGAATGTAGGAGATTACCAATTCCTTCAGAATCTTTAATTAAGTCAATGAAACAATAATTGAATTTTAAGAGTGGATTGTTGTTATAAACATTACTGATTCATCCCTTACCTGTTCAAACCTAGCTTTTTAAAAACTGCAATGTCATCAAAGGCCATGCTTTGTGAAATGGAGCTTTCTACTTGATTTGGGTAACACAGGATGACAGAGGAAAAAAATCAATTGAAAAATTGTATGTCTTAAATTTTGTCTTCTTTATTTGGCTAGGTCAGCATGCAAATGGAAGCTGTAATCACACAGACAGTATTGATATTCAAATATTAAAAGAGACACCATAACTTTGTTCCCATTTTTATGTTCATGTTGCTGCAACTCTGTGCTTTCCTCAGATTACCAGTACCAAGTACTTTCTTTGGTGGTCTGCAAGGTGGTCCTCTCATTTCATGTGACACTCTGCTGGGATTCTCCAAATGACAATTCAGAGTTAAATGCTTCACATTGTGAGAAACTGAGTTCCTCATCACTGTATGTAAAGAACACACCAACTTCATTGCTAGAGGCTTTTTTCCTTTTCTCAGTAACTAACTCACAAGGCTAGGAAGACCCACCAGAGTTGACAATAAACCTTACTGCTGAGATTGTCCTTCAAAGCTCCTCCGTTTTGTCAGGTCACTCAGAATTTTCTTCCCTTTTATTTCCAGAATCTGATTCTGGTTCATAAACTAAGTTTTGAGGCTGAATAAAGTTATATCCTCCCACCTAACTTGCTGGCCAGATGTAACTGAAAAGGAAAAGAAAGCAAGCACCCCAGCCTTGTCTAGTGAAATCTACTCTGCCACATACTCACACTCCGAGGAGAAATACTACAACCTTGTATTTGCATCCCTACCTTGGGAGTACCTCTTCAGAGCTGTTATCCCAGCACCACTGGTTCAAGAACATATTGGAAAATAGAGGGGGCAGAAAGTGCCGAGCACTTAAAAAACCCCAACTCACAAAACATAACAAAAGCTAATCTTTTTTGTGTGGAAGTTAGAGATAGTACTTTTGTACTCATACATAATCAGATCATAAAATGGGACTGATCCTGTTTCAGCAATTCTTCAATGTTGTTGATAGTGAGAGTCCATTATATTATAGTTTGCATTTTAGTCTTTCCTTATGCCATTTTGAAGTAGATAGGCAACTCTGAAGCAACTGGCCAAATGATTTACCACCAGGAATTAAGAAGCTTTTTCTTTTCCTGTTGTTGAAAAATAAGATGGGACTTCACAAAAAGAAGGAAAAATAGAAAAGTTTACTCTTGTCTTCTTGTGAACCAAAATATTAGATAGCCACAGGAACAAACAATCTTGTTTATTTTATTTGGATGTTGTTAGGCCTCTATATTGAAAGTCACAGTTGTGTCCTTTCCCGAAGTTTACAACATTCTTTTTTTTTCAATAAGAAGAAGTTTCTTGTCCCGTCTGGAAGCTATTAGCTTAAAAATTCATGTCTTGGACTCCTGTAGGGATGGAGCAGATTAATCTTTTTGCCATCACTTGTTCAGATTAACATGTGATATATATGTGTTCATGTATTTTAAAAGTTTCACTACATGACATTACCTAATATTTCTTCTTTCTTTCACCAACAGCTCTTTGTTTCAGAAGAAATGACAATCATAAAACAAAGAAATGAAGGCCAACAGCTAAACAGTCATCTTGCTGAAGAGAAAATTGCTGGATAGGCCAAAAGCAGTTTCCTTCTATATTCAGCCTGAACATAGAAATTGGGAATCTCAATCCTTGGAAAGCAAAAAAATGGAAAGGAAAACCTCTAACTGTTTAAGACTGCAAAGAAGAAGAAGAAAAATAAAATTGTCTCCTTAAACAAAGGAATGTTAGAAAGGAGATATGACAGAAGAGAAATATTGATACATACAGGTTTATATGTGATTACAAAAGGTAGTGTATGTGTAACTAAAAAACTGTTAGATGAGATGATATGTGAGACAAAGAAAGATATTGTAATCTACCCATAAAAGTTAAACCTACCAAATAATAAAAGCAATTATATCTATTAATATGCATGCAAGTAAGTATTTGCTGAAACAGAGCAGTCATGAATATTCAGATGATAATCAGATGCTTTAAAATTCTAAATATTTAACTTACTAACTTGTTCTAGTTTCAGGTTTTCATTTTCCATAAGCTGTTTGCTGTTCATTACTTAGTTTATTTTACAAAGCAGAAATTTCAATGATCTATCATGAAGTTCAAATAGTACTGCACAAAGTCCAAGTAATCAATTTACAAACAGTTTATGAGAAAGCCACAGAACAATTGCTCTTTTTATGAAGTTTGAATGCCAATGAACAAAAGACATCACAAGCTTTAGGAGCAGCTAACAGTCCTCAACACTTTAAAGGTGTTAGATTCACTAGTACTACTTGACTGGTTTTAATTCCAAGGAGTCTGGCTTTCTTTGTGCAGGAAAAGAACCTATTTCACATATTTTCAGATCACAATGTTAATTAATGCTTGCCTTTTTTATTTGGGGAATTCTTTCAATTTTCTTTTTCCCTGGAGAGTCCTGGATAGAAGAACGAGGCTTCTTCCCCAGTAGGAGCACACCTCAGTGTCCAGTAAGATTCTGGTTTGGTCTGAATGGGGAACGCAGTGAAATATATGATCTTAGTTAATGATTCATGATGATATGTACTGTACAGAATAGTGCTGTTGGAGATAAATCTGTATCTGTACACAGGCCAAGCAAAAAACAACTCACAGTATAAGTAATATTAAAGATATTTAAACACTTTTGGAGGAAGGTCATAGATTTTAGGTTAGCTAGTTCAGAAAAAAAAAAAGTAACATTATTAAAAAATGCAAGTGTGCAATGGCAAAAGACACATGTGAGATGTGCCCTTCCTCATCTGTCTGTGCAGTGATAGCCTCGCTTGAAGAGCAGTATCTCTCTGCAGAGAGAGAAGTCTTTATACATCAGCCTACTAATGGCACCTGAGCAATAAACAACATTTCTGTCACTGCAGCAGGGAAGCTACAGTGGCTGAATGAACACAGATTGCTATACAGTAGCTGAGCATGCATTCATTGTGTGAAATTTTGATGTGGACCTTTTTTGCAAATGTCCAGTTAATCCTTATGTAGACTCTGCATGCTCCTCAGAATAAGTTTTCAAGGAATACCTGATATTTCAGCATGGAGTCTTTCTGCACAACTCTCTTATACATTGACTCTAAGACAACTTTGTATCAATGAATGCTAAGGAGTTAAAGTAGAGATAATGATGTGTCCGCAAATAATTCAAAGAAAGCAGAACCTTTTCTGGGAAGTTTTTCCAACTTCTGAAGATATTACAATCTTTGATGCAGACTAGTTTAAATCTGCATTTTAAAATCACATAACATGGTTAAGTTCCAAAAATAGAGAAAGGTGTAAACAGAAGTGTCAACCAGCCCTTCTGGCTGTTGAAAAGAGACCTTGAATTAAAGTGAGAGACTGAAAAAAAGAGACTGCCTGAGGAGGGAAATGTCAAAAATGCATGTCACATGAGAATGCATCTTGCTGGTACTTGCAAGACCAATTCTTATCTCACAAGGGAAGAAGCTTAAGAACAGAGTGACTCCGATGGAGGTCAGCACACAATGTCCACTTTTCCTGGGAAGTGAGTAGCAATATCAGTGAACTCATAGCCCTGCTCCTCATGTGTTATGGCCTTTAAGATAAGAGAAAAGAAAATATGAACACCTGTTAACACTACAAGCATTTGAGAGTGTTTCCAGCTTCAAGGTTCTGAAATGAGCGTGGAAAGAACATATCAATTGAGACACAGCAGTTCCCATTGCTGTCAGGTACCAGTAAGCTAATACATCAAATAGGTAAGTGAATTACCAAGCCCAATGCACTCTTTAAAACTACATTTATTGTAAATGACAACTTCTTTCTTTACCAATAAACAAAATCATTTAAAATGAGTTTACTGCTATTAAGTAGAGTAAGAACAGCTCAGGCAGAAGCAAAAATTTCTTTAAGTGAATACATGTATAGCCCCTTTTGTGCTTCAACACTAGTGCAGGTTATTGAGCCAAATCTTCAGCTGGTAGAATTGACTTAGATACTCTGAATTTGTTTGAACTACATTTATTTGCACATGCCACGGCTGGCTCACTGTGTAGGTAGACGTGGTCTGGACTCAAAAGCAGGTAGTAAGATTGCTGTCTGCTGATTTAACCATTGATTTCTCATGGATCAGATGATGGGTTTGTGGATCATTTTGGAAAATGAATTCAAAACTTAATTTTATTAGCTTTTGTGCAAACATTATAAAATCTTACCGCTATAATGTTCATAAAGAGGACCTGAGCCAAACCTTATCAGGTTTCCCATTGATTTCAATGGGTTTTAAATCCAAGAGGGAAATAATGTAGTCCTGCATGAAGTAAAAGAAATTCAGGTTTAGATTTTATGCACCTAAAAAATGGATATGGTAATTTACTAGTTTATTTTGTAAGAGTTGCTAAGAATTTAAAGTCTCTTTAACTGATTGCTTTTACTTCCCTTTCCTCTAAGGGAAACAGCATTGCAAAGTAAGCCTTTTATGGTGTGTATGAGAAAAACAACACAGAACAATTACTGGAAATGCAATGCATTGTAATTGATTTTTCATATGTGTATTTTATATGTGTATCTGTTGTTGAATAGCTGTTAGAAGCACTAAGAGATACATTAAGAAAAAAATGGAGAAATTATATGATTGTTTTTCATCCAGTGCATTCTGTAACATATAGTAATCAAAAGAATTTTCTTTGTTCATTCTCTTTTGTTCAGGTTATTGTTCCACTTCCAGCTGTGTAGCACTGTTATAGCTCCAGTAAGAATTCTAGTACAGCTCTTAGGGGCTATCAACTCCAATCTTAGAACCTATTACATAATACATAGCTTATAATTGCTTACATTAAATACAGATAACATTGGTGGTGCATCCTGAGTAAATAATTATTATGTGTTTTTTAAATTGTTATTTAACACATGCTGCATAAACATGCCCATCATTAAAGACCAGACGTAGTGTAGCTTTTCAACCTGTAGTAGCAAATGTCAGTGACTGTTTTTTGAAATTTTGCTTTTATTTTTTTTACTCATAGGTATAACAGCGAATTCTTGCACAATAAGGAATGTTAAAACCTAGATGTTATAATTAGACTAAAAAAAAGCCTGACTAGAAGCAAATAAATTTATTCCTTTGACAGAAAACAGGAGTGCAGGGAAGATGACTGGAGCTGCCATACAGAGCAGGAATACAAGGGTGTGAAGAACAAGCATGGTGGGCAAGCATGCAAGGTTAGGGCTGAAACTATTAATATTTAAATATTAATTTCTTTCCTAAAGAGAAATAAAAGAAGTTAATGTAGACATTATGTGCAGATCATGTTTCCTCTGTCATCTCCCTCTCCACTAAATAAATGAAGAGAAGAGGAGAGGAGAGGAGAGGAGAGGAGAGGAGAGGAGAGAACTTTGTGTGTTTCAAATGTTAAATTATCAATGTCTGTAACCTAATTAGCCCATAAAAATCTTAACATAGAAGTAAATAATTTTTATAGCTACATTGTTCAAATTTAAACCAAACAGTAGGGAGAAATACTGAATTCTATTGAAAAATTAGGAAGGGATCCACTCTGGAGCANGAACTTTGTGTGTTTCAAATGTTACATTATCAATGTCTGTAACCTAATTAGCCCATAAAAATCTTAACATAGAAGTAAATAATTTTTATAGCTACATTGTTCAAATTTAAACCAAACAGTAGGGAGAAATACTGAATTCTATTGAAAAATTAGGAAGGGATCCACTCTGGAGCACTTCATGAAGAACAGCAGCCCTTGGGAAGGACTCACAGTGGAGAAATTTTTGGCAGATTGTCTATCGTGGTAGGGTTCGCACAGTGGAGCAGAGAAAGAATGTGAGGAGTCTTCCCCCTGAGGTGGAGAAATTTTTGGCAGATTGTCTATCGTGGTAGGGTTCGCACAGTGGAGCAGAGAAAGAATGTGAGGAGTCTTCCCCCTGAGCAGAAAGGAGAAGAAATATGTGATGGGCAAACTGATTAAAACTCCCATTTCCCATCCGCCTTCACTGCTGGACAGGGGACGAGGTAGAGAAAATCATGGATAAAGTTAAACCCAGGAAGAAAGGAGGAGTAGGGGGAACTTTTAAGATTTAATTTTTATTTTCTCATTAGATAATCTTATTTTGATTGGTGATCAATTAAACTAATTTCCCTAAATTGAATCTGTTTTGCCTGTGACTAACTGGTGAGTTATCTCTTCTGGTTCTATCTTGACCTCCAACCCTCTCTCTACCTTCCCTCCACAGTCCAGCTGAGGAGGAAAGTGAGAGAATGGCTTTGGTGGGCACCCATTGTCCAGTGAGCGTCACCCCAACACCACGGTATTTCAAGAATAGACTCCTTTAAGGTATATCTTTTTGGTTCTTTTCTCCAATGGATTTTTTTAACTTGGAAAACAGATTAGGGTGGAGGCTTTAACCTGTACTGTAAAGGAAGAAGAAAATGTTTACATATATTTACTGTAATATAAATTAATTTAAGAACTATGTTTATACTAACATTCAGGATAGATTTTGGAGAAAGTACTTTTTTTAAAATTATGTTCTTTATTTCTCTTTTTATTTTTGTTCAGCTGAGATGCCCATTTCCCACACGTATTTACAGCCTGACAGTGTTTTCTCAGCATAAACAAAGAAATTGCAAAAGTTTCAGTATTTAAAAATTTAACTGGATCTATTTTTGAATCTAAGTTTGACTGTATAGTGCCCAGAGGGAGCCACAGAAATGTCTTTAAAGGACCTAAAATAGTGTTTCTATTCATAAAAATGTCACAGCTTTACAGTCCAGTATCTCATAGCTCTGCAGGCTAAAAGTGAGTGGAAGTCTCAAGAGTACAATCTCTTCCCAGTGGAACAAAGTGTTTCACTATGGCCTTACAGAACCAAAAGACATAAAATCCTACCTTAAGAAAACAAATAAACCAGCAAAGAATGGAGGCATAGCTATAACAAAAAAATAGATATAAATTTTACTTATCCTAAGCTTGAAACATGTTCATATATGAAAACATGTTCTTATATGATGGGAAGACAAGAATTTAGTGACTGTATTTTGACAGAAAATTAAAGTTCCTTTGACAGTGTGGTCAGTGTTTTATAAATAAGCTATCCGAAGTTAACCTGCCTAAATGAAGAATCCTTTCAAGGTAAGCTAATGGACATTTACAGCTGCCAAAAGTACATAGGAGGTATAATGTTATACTACAACATATAGAACAGAATCAGCAATGCCATCTGTATGCAGGTGGTATCTACCTGTCCAGTTTCTGGGGTATCACCACATAGACAATAGGAGATGTATTATTGTCTGGGGAAAACAAAACATAAACAAGCACAAAATCCCCACAATAGGTATTTGACTCATTCCCCTTCCTCCTCCACGCCTCAGAGAGAAATACCATAGGAATGACACCTTCTCTTTCAGCAAATTTCATCATAACATTATCTTTGAGGCAACTTGACTCTTGTTCTTGTTTAGCACAAATGTCTTCATCCTGAGCCAGCAACTATGTTGTACACAGTAAGGTTTTTTAATTCTGGCTTGATGCCTTAGGTTTTAACTTTTACACCTTTCAAATTCTGTATTGCCTAGTGTGTAACTCTGAAGTTGCTCGTAGCTTGTTAGCTGCTCTCTTAGGCCAAATAGACACAACAAAGCCTCTCTAACCTTGCTGTTCAAGGACACTCAGATTATCCTAGGCCCATAAAGAGTAAACTAGAGCCCCTAGAGAGGTGGAGAAATTGAAGAAATTACATAATCAGCTAAAGTTTAAATTGGTGAATTTATGCTGATATGCAAATGGACCAAACCTATAAAAGTGTGAAGAACTCATGACCTGTCATCCATCTTGGGGTCCTTTTTGGAAGTAGCCTCTGGCTCCCCAGGGTGTACTTTTGAAGGCCTTTCAAATAAATACCTGCCTTTATTCCCTTACTCCTGTCTAGTCTCTGTTTCTAGGAAGCCGGACAAGGCATCAGGCTCAATTTCCTTCTCTTTACATTTTTGTGTATAAAATAGTATTGCTTTCTTTCACATTGCATTCAAATATGTTCTCACAGGTGTTTTAAATCCTCTTCCTCCTTAAGGCCTCATTTGAACTCTTTGTAGTAGTCCTTGCTACTAGCTGGGTCTCAGACACTGAATGAAGGCAGAGCTGGCAGCTTTCAGAAGTCTTACTGGTAAATAAACAAAATCAAGTACCCATGCTAAAATGAACCTGAAAAGATAGAATGAAAAAAACCAAACCAAAACAACCAACCAAGCAAAAAACACCACAAAGCAGACAAACAACAAAAACCTTCAACATATAAACATGAGACTCAAGGAAATTTCAGGGAGAAGTTTAGCAACTGAACAAATTTCAATTTTTCAGATAAATCAGGGATAACTTAAATATATGAAAAAGAACTTCTCCAAGTAAGGAGTGGGTGCCAATACGAAGGAAGACAGCTGGAACATAGTTACCTTAATTTTTGATAGGTAGGTATTTGGAAGGTAATTACGTTAATTTTTGATAAGCATCCATTCACTGTAAAACAAGTTCATGTTTTCGATAATTCTGCTAATTCTTGAAGAAGAATTGAACTATGAATCCATAATACATGAGGAATGAAAAAAAAGAGAGGATTTAAATCTAAGAAATGAAAACTACTAAATTATAAAGTTTTAAGTCTTAAGAGAAAAAAATTAGTAAAAATTGAAAAGGTCTAAAATAAATTTGAGATAATTAATAGCCAGTTAGAAAACTAGTCCTTGAGAAAATCTTTTTGTTTGAGGGTCAGTTTAAGTACCCTGAACATGTGCCTTAGCCATTCTAGGGCTTTAGTGAATAAAAAGTATTAAGAGAGCAAGACACGTCAAGTCTGCAGAACATCAGATATGGTGGTACATTTCAGTTGCATCTGTGAATTAAAAAGACCAGATCACAGTCTAAGCACTGGCACGTGGCTGTTTATTTTATCAAATTATTACCATGGACACTGGTAACATTATGGTCCATGAAAAACTAGCAGTGTCCCACACAGGGTTTCATGTGTGGTTGACAGCTTAGATGTTGGGACATGAGCCACACCATCTTACTGACCTGAAGGGCTTTCAAACGCTCTCTGGCCTGTTCTATCTCCTAGTGCAGGTAGGGTATTTTTGATACAGCATAGGACAATGACCTATTTATAGTCTACGAATAGGGCATGAACAATAAAAAAGGAAGTAAAAACTGTGAAAAAGGAGGAAGCGCCACAGAAATTTCCATCAGAATAATGATCATTGCATCGGAAGAAAAATGGTTCACTCTTCTGAATTAAATCAGGAACCTTGTTTAATTAATTTTTGCTGCCGATGTACATCAGTGCACAAGCTGGCCTTTCTCACAACTTTTTGCAGTACCATTGAAGTAAAAACAGTAAATGATGGAGAGTAAATAGGTAAAATACATCGCTTAAGTTTACTCCAACTTTAGACCTATATAAACCATATTTAGAATAAGATGCACAATACAAATACTTTCAAAGCTGAGTTCATGACCAAGGAAGCTGTTTTGCCTCCAATACAAAGAACAGGAAAACATTGGGTGACTGGGAGTATTTTATCTAATGTCTAGGAAAACAAATTATCACTAAATGCTATAGGAAAATAACTCAACCAAAAAAAAATTAAGTGTTGACAGAAATATTTGTAATAAGTAACACAGGGAAATGAGTGTCTAATCAAAGACCCTACACTTTCAGATGCTGGTGTTAACTGAAAATTTGCAGAAACTGAAGCAATCTCACACTCACTAAGTGCTGTTGCACATTCTCATGAGAGTTCTGAAAAACCAGAGGCCTCCAGTGAGCTTTTTCCATCTCCCATTTAGTATTTTCCTGATTAATGGTTGTTTATGTTCATGCACTATGGTAATGCAGTAGTTCAGAAATCATAAAGAGCTCAGCTCTTCCAAGTCCAGAAGGCAGAACAAAGAGGATCTTTTCTTTGCAGTCAAATAATCTAATATTTTGCACAGGATTTTTTTTTTATTTGAGAACTACACTACTTATTCTCAGAGGTCAACTGTGTTGATTCTTTTCTCTTTCTAGTCAAATGTGTCCAATAATCCTCTTTGGTTATCTGAGCTCTATTTTTTCTGAAACTGCCTTCTGTCACTGAGAGATAAGTTATGTGGGATGCCTTAGGCTACAGAAGGCCAAAATATGTTTTGTTCAGTCTATAGGACACTAGCAGAGGAGCAATGCCTCTAACTGTGACTCCTTTCCATCTGTCCTGTCTTCTTGATATGTTTGTGAGTCTTGCTGAAGTCTCAAAAGTGCTTGGTGTCTTCAGACATTTAAAGAAAGTGCTGTTTGGGACCCAGATGTTACATTTTTATTTCACTGGAGAAAACTCAGCTTGCTGATCCTGTTAGCATGATCGAGTGACATATTTTCCTGTTGAGACAGAGGTAAAAGGAACAACTAAGTGGAGAAAGAAAAAAAAAAAAAGAAAGAAAAGAAAACCCCCAATGACCTTTATATGCTACATTAGCACTAAGCTAATTTTCACAACAACTTTTTATTTCACTTGTTTGGGAAAAAAAGTTATTTAAATAAAAGTACATCTCTAACTTTGCTGTTTTTTGTTTTCTCTTTCTCATACATCAATATCTAAACTTATAAAGTCTCTATATTCTTAAACAAACCTGCTGCTTCTCATAAATATTGGTTCAAATACTAAACAGTTTGGTCAGCTAAGTTTGAAAACTATGTTTTTGTTTCTATGATACCACTGGAATTGAATGACTTTCTTCAGTTTAACATGAATTTTGTGAAGAATGTCAGCGTAGATATTTTTTCAGTATACTCCTGTGCTTACAGACAAGGCATTCATTTACCTATGTAATTTAAATACACATACATATACACAAACACACACAGAGTGTTTTCACTGAGATAATTGAGCATTATAAAAGTACATCAATAAATAGCCATATCATGTAATTCATTTTCAGAGTAACCTACATGAAATAGAACATACTTTTTCTGCCTTTCACTCCATTATGCATACTTATTAAGAAGCTTATAAAAGAGATTTACTTCTGGTCTTCTCCAAATCCTTACTATAATAGCTTAATTTAATGACACATTATAATTTTTTACAGAGAGACAGTGATTTTTCAGGTTTTTTCACTGGCATGATAGGGGACTTAAATAATGTAAAATTCGTGGATTTGATGTGTTTGTGGGGAATGACTTTGTTTTATCACCATTTTTGCCCACAGCTATGCAAGATGTTCAGGGTTTCAGTGGGACTACTGTCTGTAATGCTAAGCACACTTACAGAGGTTTAGGGCATCAGATATATCTTCCTTTTTATCTTCCGTGTTAAGCAAATAATTCAATGCTTTCTTCAGTAGTGAAGACTAATTTAAGAAATGCATTTCTACTTCAAGTCTTTTCTTTATTCATCCTCCATATGAGCTAGGTGCCTTCACTCTCCTTTCAATCAAAAGAATGAAACAGTTACTTTTAGAGCACAAGTAATTTCTAACTAATATTTACAAGAGCTCAGATAAACCTCTTATTTTTCTTCTCCAACTGAAAATGCTAGATTTCTGTCTCAGACATGGACACATCTATCTGTGGCTATTTAAAGGTAGGCAGAATTAATCCCACTTCAATTTTTTACAAAAGTCACAGAGACTCTGGCATCAATCTTAGGGTGATAATAGAACTATTAACGGCAGTTCTAATTTCTTTGTTTTGTTAAGATTAAAATGATGAGTAGGCTTTGTCACATGGCTGACCCATAAGTAAGCCAGGGACGACAATGATTGATTTCTATCATCCTTGTCTAGTAATAAGATGCAAATGCTCAGCTTCATGTGTCTGAGATTAATAAAGTTAAGCAGAGGTCAGTTAGATAAACTATTGTGATGCATAATGTGCTGGTACAGATTCTGGAGCTTTTTCTTGTTGACATATAAAATATCAAGGGAAATGTGGTTATGTAAGTGGCAGTACACTGAATACTATTTGACAGGTAAGTCCTTCATATCACATTATATCTTGTTATGTTTTTCAGTTTATTTCAGTTTTCAGTTTTGGGGGTTTTTTAACACTTCTGGTAGTTATTTTCCACAGTCGTATTTACATGTGATTGTATTACACATGTCATAGTAAATTGGTTATCAGTTTTCATTTCCTAATAAGCTTGAAAAAGATATCCTTTGAAATGTCAGTCAGTGAGACGCAGGTATTCATAAAGTGCACTAATCCCTGGATTATCTTTCCAAATATTTTTCATCTATAATATTTTTTAAATCTGAAAGTAATTACCTTGATTTTTCCAGCGCTGTCTCGTTTTTTAATTTTTGGCGTGTTTTTCTCCTTACACTGATCCGTAAGCAAGCTTTCCTTTTCCATCTGAGTAAATACACCTTAAAATGTGTTCAGCACTAAGATTATGATGGTATTAAGACCTCAGATTCCTTTTCCTTCTGACATATGTTACAGATTTAAAAACTCTAAAAAGACTTAATGGGACAAATCACAGAATGAAATAATTCTCCTTTTCTGTATGCTTTAGTGCAATAGTTGACACATGAGAAATAAGTATGAATCATAGTGTCATAGAATGGTTTGGGTTGGAAGGGACTTTAAAGATCATCTTGTTTGAATACTCTTGCCATGGGCAGGGACATCTTCCCTGACCAGGTTGCTCAGGCCCCCATCCAGTCTGGCCTTGAACACCCACTTGCCACAGCTTCTCTGGGAAACCTGTTCCAGGACCTCACCAGGCTCATGGTAAAGCTTTTTTCTTATATATAACCTGAATCTTTTTCATTTTAACACTGTTTGCCTTTGTCCTCGCACTACAGGCCTGATTGAAAAGTCTTTCTCCATCGTTCTTGTAAACCCCCTTCCAATATTGAAAACCCACAATCAGGTCTCCCTGGAGCCTTCCCCATGCTGAACAGCCCCAACTCTCTCAGTCTGTTTTTCATATCAGATATGTTCCAGCCTTCTGATCATTTTTCTCTCCTTCCTCCAGACTTGCTCTGGCAGCTCCATGGCTTTCTTATAGCAGTACTCCAGATGAGGGTCTCATGACAGTAGAGTAGAGGGAAAGAATCACCTCCCTCAACATGCTGGCCATGTTTTTTGTTTTTTGGGGTTTTTTTACAGCCCAGGATACAGTTGGTTTTCTGGTCTGTAAGTGCACACTGACAGCTGAAGTCAATTTTTTCATCTACCAGTACACCCAATTCCTTTCTGCAGGGCTGTTATCAATCCATTCATCCTGTACTGATACTGAGGGATCTGACCCAGGTGCAGGACCTTGCACTTGACCTTGCTGAACCTCATGAAGTTCATCTGGGACCTCTCCTAAAGCTTTTCAAGTTCCCCCTATATAACATCTCTTCCTTCAAACGTATCAGCTGCACCACTCAGCTTGGTGTCATCTGCAAATTTGCTGAGGGTGCACTCAATCCCACTGTCCATGTTCTTGATAAGGGTATTGAAATGCAACAGTCCCAATATAGACCCCTGAGGGACAGTGGTCATTTGCAAGTAAAACAGATTTCTGCATTCATATCCTGAATTTCTCTCTGTTAGTTCTGAATATCTTAGAAGAGGGATAATCTTAGAACATTGTTCTAGAAATATCCACATAATCACCAAGTGAGCAAGTGTGCTCAGACAGCATAATGCCATGACAGAGAAAATAGCTTTGTCTTAGGAGTTTTTTACAACAAGATTAATAAGCTCAGGTGGATTTGTGTTTGGTATTTTTGGTTTTCTTTGAGTTCTACAATTAAAAAATCTAAACCTAACTTGTACAGTTTTGAAAAAAATGCTCCCTAGCATACTATTGAGAACATCACAGTCTAATAAATTTTGCCATTTTAAGTAAGAATTTTTCTCATATGAAAACTTATATGATCATCTTGTCCATTTAATGCTAGAAAATCTAATGTTTTTGTTTAGTGTGTAAGCTTTGCAATGAGTTAATGCATAAGAAGCAGAAAAAGTCTAGGAAAAAGATTTTCCTTTGATGGAAGAAGACTATTCTGACTTGTCTTTTTTGACTTGTCTTTTTTTTTTCCTTACCTTCTGCAAGCAGAACAACAACTTAAATATAAGGTCCTCAGTAAATGTAACAGCTCTGGAAAGTTGGTGTCTCTTATAATTTTTCATGATGACAGGTTATAATGACATACACTGTTATGCTGCCAACTCTCATTAGCGCAAGATAGCAGAATGTTAGTGCTGTCATTTTCTTAAGCTGCCCTGCTTTTGCTATGGCGTGGCATTACATCCTTGTTTTAAATCAAACATCTGCTCTTTGTGTCTACAACCAATCTGAAGAATGCTGCTTGTATAGTACAGCAGGCAAAAACCAATATTTTGTTATTCATCCAGATAAAGAAGTCGATGATGTGAAAATGACATTTTCTTTTAACTTTTAATGCCTGAACTAAATTTTTTTCCAATATTTGAAACTATTCTACCTTTGACAATACTTAGTTGTTTTAGTAAATAATTAATTTTTTAAAACTTATTAAAAGAAAGTGGTAATTAGGCTACATTCTAATAGATTTTTTTATTTTAATTTAACCATCTTGCTATTTTATTTAAATTAATAGAATCCCCATAAAAGCAATAATTACAACATGGTTCTTATTAATGTCAAATTGGCTACCTCATTGCTTTAAATTCTAGGAAATAAAAGACGTGAAATATGAATATTTATCTTAATGAGCTATAATCTTAAAATTAGGTTTTATTCTGTGACTAATTATTAGGTAGAAGAAGAATAATATTATGAAGAAACTACCATTTAATTCCCTTCTTTCTAGAATATTGTCATTTTCCTGGAACTGCCAAGGAGATATTTCCTAGTCAGGTGTGAGTAAGAACGCTACCTACATAAGAAAAAAGAATGTCAAAACCCTTTAATACAGAAAATATTGTGATTTTTAAAAGATTTTAATAAAGAGTATTCTCTATCTTAATAGTTATTTAAAAAAAATAATGTTTGGAACAGATAAAATGTTAGACAAGTTTTAAAAAATTAAAATATTTGACTTTTTGTTTCTTAAAGCAATGAACTCAATTTTTGTGATCAGGTTCACATTTTAAATTTAGTATTTCCTTGAAAATATCACAAGAAATATGATGTCCATGATATGTACCTTCACAGAAAAAATAATACTCTGATTTATTTAATAGCTACACAATCAATCAAGTGTGTTTCTGGATGAAAAAGGTAGAACAATGTTGAAATTTTAGGATGTCAGCAGTAAAAGGTTCTTATGGTGGAATTAATTTTAGTCCTTTGGGGAGTTATTAACTGAAACTAAATTGCTAAAATCTGAACTTATATGCATCTGGAAAAAGAACAGGTTCAACTAATTTTTTAGTAGGATGGATTTTCGATAGACACTGCTCTTAATATACGAGGCTATAAACTAAAAGTCCTGAATTTAAGCCTTTGTTTTGTATGTCAGACTTACGGTTCCATAATCTACAGATCATTAGTAGAATATTGGGAAGGAAGGAATCTGAGAGAAAGATTTCTGGAGAATGAAAAAAAAAAAGATGGAAAAAAAGAAAAAAAAAAGAAGAAAATTAACTCTTATATCCTTTTTTTGCAAAAAGGGGTTTTTTTTATCTTTTCTATAGACCTGACCCAAGACAGCTGTCAGTGGAAAAAATGACAAAATTCAGAAAGACATGTTTCATATCCTGGTTGCTAGACAACCCATAATGTTGCAGCTCTTCTACATGATAATTTTTCCCCCTTTGGGTAAAGAGAATAATAGAGTATCTCATCAGAACGGACCCATAACAAACATCAAGTCCATCTCCCTGCTTCTCTAAGAACGACCTAAAACTAAACCACATGGCTAAGAACAACATCCAGATGCTCCTTGAACTTTTAAAGGCTTGGTTCTGTGACCACTTCCCTGGATGGCTGTTCCAGTGACTGACCACCCTCTTACTGAAGGAAGTTTACTTAGTGTCCTATTAAACTTCCTCCGACGCAGCTTCACTACATTCCCTCTTGTCCTATCAGGGTTCATCAGAGAGACAAAATCAGAACCTGCCTCTCCACTGTTCGCTTTGGGGAAGTTGCAGTCTGTGATGAAGTCATCCCTCAGCCTTTTCTTCTTAAAGCCGAACAAAACGAAATACGTGACCTCAGCTACTTGCCCTCAAGGCGATAGCATTTTCTGTTTGGCAATTTTGTTTTCTTCTCAGTTCTCCTGTGAAAATGGACCAACTGCTCATGTCCATTTAGGAATGTAGAAAGAGTAAATACTTCCATCATCAAAGTATTTTTATGGTAGCTAAAATGCAAACTTATTCTACAACAGCGCAATCCTTGTTTTGTTAAATACAGGGGAAATAAGAGACTTCAATTTCTTAACTTGGTGAAGCTGGTATATCAATTTATGTTGACTTAGTCTGAGGACAATGTCTGTGTAGCCTGTTTATAACAGCACTGAATAAATGAAGGTGAAAATTTATTTCTCAATCACGGATTGCGGATGAGTTACTGTTCCATGGACTAAAGGCAAGAACAGGAGGCTGGTAACATTCCATCCCCAAGCCAAGATGGTGCTGAAGTGTGCTTACTTCCCATTTGTGTCTTATTCACTGACAGCAACAGCGATGCCAAGCTTGCAAAAGTGCTGCAAGAAACTGGATAAAAGGGGCCTAAAAGTTGTAATGACTACCTTTTAAAATTAAACAGATCTGAAAAGGTTTGAAATATTTTAAGGCAGTTTTGAAAGATATCAAAAGAAAAACAGAAAATAAGGTGTGACTGCAAAATGATGCACAGAATAGGACATGCCAGCAAAACTCTAAAATGTGAAAGGATGGATTAAATGAAAATGAGAATAACTGTATTTAGAGTGCATTGAGAAGACATCCCACATGTATCTCACACAATATGACCCACTTGATTTTTATTCTAGAAGCTTCAGTTCTCCTAAAAGCTGTTATGGAGCTCTTTCTTTCCATACCACTACCTCATGCATAAACATAAATGTGTTAAAAAATTAGTAGTTTTAAGAGGGGACCCCAGACCTAGGAGGAATAAATTTCCACCCTCAACATCATATTTTTCTGAGCAAGAACCTCAGGATATGGGTGGCTTTTCATTACTCCCTGGACCAATTTTTCTTGGAGACCAAAGCCATAGACATTAGGACTCAAAGTACAAACATAACATTAGAGGAAAAGTGGATATAATATGTATGTATTTGCATTATATTACTGAATGTGTTAGCTTCAGTGTAACTAATAATAATAACTCCTTTTGATTAAACCCTAAGGCCTTAATTAGACTAATAAAAAATTATTGGTTCCTCATAGAAGACTTTTTCTCTTAGCAAAAGAGTTCCTGTCAGCAAGATATTGAGTGTAACAAGGAAGGAAGAATAAATTTACTAATAGAGGTGCAGGAGCTACTAGTTCCTTATCACATTTATCACTAACTTGTCCTGTCTATACAATAAGGATCTTGTCTTACTCCTTCCTTCACACTGATCCTCTGTAGTATATTTAAAGGCTTTTTCAATCAGTTTACAGAACGCAACAGCTTGCCACCCTTATCAAACCAGTAGAGAAGTTCAAAACATCTTGCAGGCAGAGCTTTGATTTCTAGGGTACTGAGCTCTGTGTTAAGACCAACATTAAAAGGCATTGTATGGGAGACAAATTGGTTTACAAGGAAGATGGAGTGATTTAGGAGACATAACTTTTCCACTTGTGCTACGTACTTTGCACATATACAACCGTATCCTTCTGAAATGAAGTAGGAAAATAATCTTTGAGAATGCAAAACTATCAATACTGAGATTTGCTTTAAATCGGATCTCTTTAAATTCACTACCTTTATTTCAATTCATAGAACATAAGGGTGAGAATTAAGAATTCTCCTGTCCCTTCCTGATCAATTGAGTTACTTTGATATTTGTTGTTGTGCAACTTTTAGCCTGAGGAATTATTGTTTCCCTGTGTAGCAGCTGCAGAAACAGATGCTGGATTTGGTTTGCTGGCACACATCCAAAAAAGCTTAAATGCAAAACAAGAATTATTTCTGGCCTATTGCCAGGTGGTCCCACTTTTCCATCTGCTGGAGAGATTTTAATTTGTCATCACTTTTAAAAAAAATGTTTTGGGGACTTTGCAGTCATATTTCTTTTTAAATGGGTGCTTGACTGGCAGACAAATTTCATTTTGGCAGCATTCTGTGGTTAGATCACCTTCTCAGTATTGTTGGGACTCTCTTCAAGCAAGAAGAAAAAGTATTTTGTGTGGGTGTCTAGTGAACCTGACTGACACATATGATAAACATGGCAAGAGGTCCAAGGCCACTTTGGACAAAAAACAGCAGAAGCTTCCACCTTTGAGAAAGGGTCACACTTGCCAGTTCAACAATAACATGGAGTCTTTCCAGACCCTAAGGACAAAAGTTATGCCTAGAAAAATATTAAGACACAAGGAGGAAAAAAAATATTTGATTTTTAATTGAGATTATAAATGCAAAAAATTTTAAAATTTTCAAAACTAATGAATTAAAGAAAGGCAAAATTATGTCTGTTCAGTAGCTTATCATGCTAACATAGAAAGGGAGCAACAATATATCCCTTGTAATTTTCTCAGGACTGTATGTTCAATGTCTCAAAAAACCTTGTTGTACAAGCCCTTTGACAGCGTTCTTGATGGCCATTAAAACTGAACTCAACAATAAACAATATGATAAATTAAAAAACAGATGAAATAAAATCCCCACTAAATTAAAAAAAAGGAAAAAAAGCAAAATTGAGATTTCATTTGACTATTTTATTTGCATGAGTTACATGTCATTTATTAGCAGTTACTGTTACCATATGTCTTTCTAATGTCATAATCCCAGAAGCCTGTATTTCAGTACATCTATGCTCAGGCATTCCAGGGTGAACCTTGTCTCTTAAAAAAGCTGTTGAGAGTTAAATTTATTGCCAAAAATTTGCCTAGATTTATTGAATAGAGAGTAACAAAATCACATGCTTCTTCAAAAAAAGCATTCTTTTCTGTAAAACTGATTTTTAAAATTTCAGGAGTTTCCTTTAGATTCCACTGAAAATCCTTCTACTTACATTCCAACCCCTTCTTCAGGTGGTCCTATGGCCATTCCTTTATGTCATCTAGGTAAGCTTTTATAACCAATGTCCCTATGCAGGACCTAACACTACACAATGACTATCAGGTGAATTATCCAATGTCTAGAGTTGTGATGAACTCTCTCTGCCCTTCAGTAGGACTGGATGCTTTCTAAAGTAGGGCCTCTACAGCTTTCTTGACAGCTGATGACATTCTCTGTCCCAGGTTTCAGAGAGGAGGCAAGTGACAGGGGTATTTTTTTTTAATTAATTTGCATTGGTGCAGACATATGAATGCACTGATAACACAACTGCCTACTCTGATACAAAGCAGATTCACTTTTCTTGAGGGTTCATAGCCTGCAAGCTACTCCTCACTTCATTGGGGGTTGGGTTGAGACAGTGTGGTGACAGTGAAGTAAAAGAGGTGATCCTGATGTAAAATCCCAAAAGTTTGTGCAACCTGTGGTGACAAAATGCCCTCCTGCCCCATTAGAACTTATTAACTGCAGGAGTCTTACCTGTACTTACACACCACAGAGAGGAAGGATGTCTTTTTAAGCATTTTGGTGAAAGTGGGCCATACAATATGTTAATAGCTTGCTTTCAAGCTAGAAGGTGTTTGAAAAGCCCGGAATTTCCAATTTCTGTAATGATATTGTTAAAATTGAAGTTAATTGTTGTGGAACTGCAAGAACTGCAGGACTAAAATGGTTATATGACTGTAGATACGTAATGGACCCAGAAGATTCTGTTTGTGGTCTCTCACTAATGTGAAATTCAGCCCTGCTGCACATTTCAATGTCCTTCCTCTGTACTAATCTGTCTTCCAAAGACAGTTGGCTTTTGCAAGTTGTAAACTTTTTTCTCCTAAAATTGATAAATCATCTGCACAGGAAAGTTCCTCTATTTCTGCCACATTCAGAAAGAAAAACAATATGAAAACATTCTTCCTACCCTGCCACAAGAAATCATTCGTCCTTCAAATTATCTCAAAGGAAGAGTCATAAGGAAATTCAAGTGCTTAATATGTCTTAAGTGGTACCATACATTGCTAAATACTTCCCTTGCCAATTGTATTCATTAGAGAAGCTCTTAATCTTACTGAAATATGGAGAGCTCTTCACATTTAAGATTTTTGTGTCTCCTCTTTTTGTTCCCTCTGGGATTGGTACTCTTCCAATTTATGGCCAGCTAGACCATTCTTGACTGTCTGACATTTCTACTGCCTCTGTAATGCCTTAAATGATCTCCCATCATTTTTTTCTAAGAGTTAACCTCCATTTGCTATAGGGACATGAATGTTTAGATTTCTAGAATATGCATTGTCTTCATTATCCTCCCTTTTTATTGCAGGGATAACAACAACATCAAGAGTTTCATATCCAGTAGATAACTCTAATTAGCTCCTCTTCCTTGCAGCATCAGTAAAGGGGAAACAGGTGATGTCAGACCCACAGAGTCTCATTCTACTGCTTTTGTGGTTGGGATAGAGTTAATTTTCTTCACAATAGCTAGTACAGAACTGTATTTTGGATTTGTGACACAATAGCAGAGCTAATAACAAAGCAGTGTTTTAGGTATTGCTGAGCAGTCACAGCCTTTTCAGCTTCCCACATCACTCCACCAGTGAGGAGACCGGGGGTGCACAAGAAGCTGGGAGGGGACACACCTGGGACAGATGACCCAAATTGATCAAGTGGATATTCCATACCATATGGGGTCGTGCTCAGCATGTAAAGCTGGGGGAAGGAGGGGACATTCCAGGTTATACTATTTGTCTTCTCAAATAGCCATCACATGGGATGGAGCCCTGATCTCCTGGAAATGGCTGAACACCTACCTGCCCACCAGAAGCAGTGAATGAATTGCTTATTCTGCTTTTCTTGAGCTCACAGCTTTTGCTCTACGTTTTGAATTGTCTTTGTCTCAACCCATGTGTTTTTCTTGCTTTGCCTTTCCTATTACCTTCCTAGTCCCTCGCTGGAGGAGCAACTGAGTGACTGTGTGGGACTTAGCTGACTACCAGAGTTAAATCACAACACACATAAATCAACAATGTCAGTACAGACACCCTGCAGAGACAAAAGCCTGAGTCCCAAGCTGCAAGGAATAAACTGCAGGTACAGACCACCCTGAAGGAAGCATCAGGGACAGTGACACGGAAGGTAGGAGACGTGCCTTCTGGCAGCAGCAAGAGGACTCGTTCTCCACCTGCATATTTGCAGCTTCAGAAAAGATATTCACCCTAGGAACAGGTGAGAAGGAAGAGCACTCAGAATGGAAACACCTGTGTCTGCTGAGATTGAAACAAGTGTCTGCAAGGAATATGGTGGCAAATGATAGTGACTGGAGACTATGTTCTCAAGGGATGTGTCCAACCATTTGCCAGCCCGACTTGATGTCCTAGGATTTTTGCTGCATGGTTGATGCTCGTATGATGGGTGGTGATGAGAGATTGCTAAAGCCTTTCTAGTCCTCTGACTATTGGCTCTTGCTGCTCACAATGTGTCCTTGCAACAAAGGTCAGCAACATCCTGGGATGCATCAGCAAGAGTGTCGCCAGTAGGTCAAGGAAAATGATTTTTTGTCTCCGTCCAGCACTGGAGTACAACATTCAGTGCTGTGCTTCCTACTACAAAAAAGACATGGGTACACTGAAGTGAGTTCAACAGAGACCACCTACATAAAGGGTGATATGAGGAGTTGCTAAGATGGGCAGGCTGGAGAAGAAAAATGTGATGGGAGATCTTATTGCTGTCTATGGCTACGTAATATGAGGATGTAAAAATAATAAAGCAGGACTTCTCTCAAAGATTTAGTAATAGGACATAAATTAAAACACTTAAAAATCTGACTACATATCAGAAAATTCTTTTTGTGTCATGTGGGCGATCAAGCCAACGATCTGCCCAGAGAAGCTCTGGAAATAACATGTTTAGAGGTATTCAAAGATCTAAGCTGGATGAGGCCCTGAAGACTTTTGCCTCACTGGACCAGATCTGAAGAGGGCGTTAGAATCTATGACATCAAGATGCTCCTTCCAATCCAAATTATTTATGGATCTGTGATTCCACATTCTGCTTTCTAAGTTATACAACACTTATGGGTATTCACCCTTAAATATAACTTACATTGGTATATGTCTCTGTGAGAGTCTGGATGACAGGTACATTAACTGTGTATAATGATGCTGAATTATGATTAAGTTTTTTGGTTCTTAATCCCTCCCCCAAAATTTCCACATCTTTAGGAGATATTGTGTGGCTTCAAAGCAGAAGTCAAAATTTATTCTTTTGTTGTGTTATAGGTAAGAATGGATGAGCAGACAGAATAAACTCTGTGTTTAAATTCCAACAGCCTAATCTGATTATTTATCAATTATAACTATTTTTGCCTGCAGGTTTTGCTACATCCTCGTTGAAAATAATAGTGTCTGTCTCCTAATTCACTTAAATGGACCAGATACTTAAAGCATGTATGGAATTGCTTCTTTCTAACCTTATTTGGAGGGTTGTCCTCTGATATTGTGAGTTTTGTGTTCGCTAGTAAGAAACAACTCAAATTAGGAATCTTATAAAAAAGCAGATGTTCCTCACAAGGCTACTCAAGTCAGCAAAAAACCCTAAGATTAACGTACATAAATGAATATTTAATTAGAATTTTCTCTTTTACATGCCTGGCTAAATTCTACTAACCATGAATTAAACTGTGCTACTTGCTTCTAGCTACATATTAAAATATAAATGCATTTTTTCATTTCTTTTTTTTTTAGATATTAACCTTTTTATATTATAGACAATATTATCTATAAAAGTATGTGTATATACAATAAATATACAATGCATATTAAGCACACTTGTTCAAAGTGTGGTTTTTTTGTTTTTTAACCTAACACCCTCTGGTGACTTGTAGTCCAATAAATACATAAAATAAGATTAGCTTCTTTGATACAAAATTTCTCAAAAAAATAGCATAGGAAGCTCTTATGGAACAGTTTTCCGAAAGGTAAAATTTATTTAAGTGTTATTTATAGAATAGTATATCTCTATGCCATTTTTAATACCAACTAGAGGTCATACAAGCGAGATCCTCACCTGCTTTTTCCTAAATAAATATGCCCCAGGACACTACTAATGCATAAATGTAAAGTGAACTTCACCGTCATGATGGTCCTTTATCTTGGAAAAGTGCTTGTGTTTGTAATGATTGCAAATTGTTCCCTAAAAAGAGATACTTTCACAAAACCTGATCTCAGCTCTCTCTAGCCAGAGAAAATGTTGGACCCCTAGCTGTTTCATCGGGTGTTATTTTTCATACTATCATTTGGAATGATTCTGTTCTAACAAAGTCCAGGTTTGGCAATAGAAGAACTACTGCCGTTTTGATCTGATAGAAATACAAATTAAAACCATACAGACCACAGAGTATGCTGTTTTCTTCTAGTTAGCACAGTAAAAGTAATACATCCCCACAATATCACTCACTGGATTTAAGTGTACTCTGGAGTTTGATACTGCCCGTAGAAAACAAACACTTTTTCATGAACTACCTGAAGTTGAAATACTTGCAAGGCTTGACTTAGAAGTTGTAGCAGAGGAAGAAAGGGCATTAGATGTTACAGAGCAGTCCTCATGGAAATGTGTTGAGTAGTTCACTGAACCAAGGTCTCATCAGCATTCTTATTCAGTTTTACCAGGTGAGTCTGGCAGGGAAAGCTTCCACTGCAAGCTGTGATGTCTTCATTCATCTGACTAAGTGTAAGTATCTACAAGTGGGCCAGTTTTCATTTTTCCAGTTTGTTCCTGAAGATCCTGTCTGCTCAGCTGGTAGATTCTGGTGAGAGATCCAGCTCATGGCCATACAGATGAGATGGGCTCCACAATCTAAGCTGACCAAAAAACAATCACAATGATGTTAACCAGGATGTTAGACGTTAAACTCACTTCTAGGCACTGGAAGCTCAATTTAGGTCACAGCATAGGTCACCAGAATAGCTGAAGGTTCCCTGGGATATCCTACCTCTTATACACATGCTGTTAAAGATAGAACAAGTAAATAAAAGATAAGAATAAAAAAAAATGTTTCTAAAAATGAATAAGCAGTTAAAAGGAGGGCTAAGGAAAATTCTTTAGCCTTTGTTGGATGCAGTCAAAACATAGTGACAAAGGACAGGGAAAAGGCTGAGGTAATGCCTTCTTTTCCTCAGTCTTTAACTGTAGAACCACTTGTTTTCCAGATGCCAAATCATCTGAGCTGGAAGACAGGGACAGGGAACAGAACAGTCTCCATAGCACAAGGGAAAATAGTCAGCAGCCTGCTACAGCACTTAGAAATACACAAGTCTATGATCCATCCAAAGATACTCGTGGAGCTGTCAGAAGTGCTCACCAAGCCACTCTCCATAATTTACCAGCAGTCCTGGCTAACCAGGCAGGTCCCAGGACCAGATGACTGGAATTTAGCAAATATGATGTCCATTGCCAAGAAGGCCCAGAAGGGGGATCTAGGGAACAAAAGACCTGTCAGTCTGACCTTGGTGCCAGGTCATGAGTGCCATCATGTGGCATGAACAGGACAAACAGGTAATCAGGTCCAGCTAGCATGGGCTTATGAAAAGCACGTCCTGATTGACCAACTTGATCTTCTTCTACGACAAGACAACCTGTTTAGGGAATGAGGGAAAGGCTGTGGGTGTTATCTGCCTGGACTTTAGTGAAGCCTTGGACACCGTTTCCCACAGCATTCTCCTGCAGGAACTGGTTGCTCATGGCTTGGATGGGTGCACTGGGCTGGATGACTGGGCCCAGAAAGTGTTGGTAAGGAAACATCAGGGTACCAACCTCATAGGAACTCTGCGAACCAGCCCCTACTGGACATGGGGAAAACCACCTTCTGCTTCCAGATACTGGTAAATGCAGTCTGGGGTGTTTTGCCTCAGTAAATACACAGCTGTTTGACAGTGCTGCCTTCCAGGTGCTCCTGCAAGCTCCAGCTGAAGAGCAGTTCTCATAAAGCCTGGGGTCTGGGGTAGAGCAAGGTGACCCAGGTGCCTTCCTGAGCATCAAAAAGCAGAGACAAGTGTGACCAGCAGCAGTTACCCCAGGCCCTGATGCAGCTGAAGGGGACATTACGAGAAGTTTTGTAAGAGAGAGTCCCTGCCCCAGCAGGACTGGGAGGAGAAGCAGAAAAAAGTGAAACCCATGATTTGAGATATGAACAGTTTAGTAATAAAATAAGGAAAAGAGAGCAAGGAATAAAACCAGTGAAAACACAAGTGATGAATAATAGAATTGCTCACCTCCTGCTAACTGATGTCTAGCTGGTTCCCAAGCAGCAACCACTCACTCAGCCAGCTCCTTCTAGTTTTCACATTGAGCACGACGTTGCATGGTACGGAAGATTCCTTTGTCCAGTTCTGGTCAGCTGTCCTGGCTGTGCTCCCTCCCAACTCCTTGTGTTCAAGTCTTGGATGAGTGCACTACTCACTGGGTTAAAAACTGACCAGATGGTTGGGCCCAGAGAGTGGTGGTGAATGGAGTTACACACAGATGGTGAATGCCAGACCTCAATATTGGGGCCAGTCCTGTTTAATAACTTTATCAATGGTCTGGATGAAGGGATCAAGTGCAGCCTCTGCCAGTTTGCAGATGACACCAAGTGGTATGCTTGATCTGCTCGAGGGTAGGAAGGCTCTACAGAGGGATCTGGACAGGCTGGATTGATGGACCAAAACCAACTGTATGAGTTTCAAGGCCAAGCAACATGTCTTGCCCCTGTGTCACAACAATCCCATGGAATGATAGAGGCTTGGGATGAGTGCCCAGCAGAAAAGCCACCCAGCAGAAAAGAACATGAGAATGCTGGTCAACACCCAGCTGAACATGAGATGGCAGTGTGTCCAGGTGGCCATGAAGGCCAGTGGCATGTTGGCCTGTATCAGAAATAGTGTGGCCAGCAGGACCAGGACAGTGGTCACACTCCCTTACTTGGCACTGGTGAGGCCACACCTCAAATCTCATGTCCAGTTCTGGGCCCCTCACTCAAACAACTCACTCACCATCTCATTGAGGTGATGGAGAAAGTCCAGAGAAGGGCAAAGGAGCTGATGAAGGCTCTAGAGCACAAGTCTTGTGAAGAGGAGCTGAGAGAGGTGGGGTTGTTTAGTCTGGAGAAAAGGACACTGAGGAGAGACATTATCACTCTCTGCAATACCTGAAAGGAGGTTGTAGCCAGGTGGGGGGTGGTCCTTTCTCTGAAGTAACAAGCTGTAGGACATAAGAAAATGGCCTCTCAATTGCAACAGGGGTGGTTTAGATCTGATGCCAACTGGCTGGTCAAAAATCTCTGCTTTTTTGGGGTGGCAGGTAAAGATGAAGTCCCTGGGTCATTGCAAATGGCAAACGGTTTGCCATTTAAGTAACTGAGTTTATGCCAACTTGCTGACAGACGAATTTTAAGTTTCTGTTTTAGGTTTCATTTCAAACTAATTCCCACTTCTAACAGAGAATAATTACAGTCTTCCTCTGTTAGTTTTAATTTATTTGCTTACTCAGTTTATTTTCAGGATCTCACATTTTGGTATTTCTTTCCAAATATTCTCTGACGCTTGCTGTTACTTTATAAATTGCAGAAAATTGTTCCATATTTTCCATTTTAAAAGTGATACATAGTAAACATTCTTAAATTTATATAGCTAGTAGACATGCACAAACACGCACATAGAATATTACACTTGTCTCTTGTATGGTCTTATTCTTTATTTGTCATAATTATGAAACACCTACTACTGTATTAGGCAATGAAGTAATAAATTATATTTTTGTTTCCTGTAGGCTATATATATTTTACAGTGTTAATTTGTGGATCTAACCTTGAATTCATATCCTCTAGAAGCACTTCTCTATTAAGAATAAGGGCAATTTTAAGTTGCTAGCATGAAGTCTGAACTTGTGAAAGCAAAATCAGAGCTAAATCTTAGACCAGAGCTAAGTTGTGACAATAGACTGAAATCTCATCAGTGCCCCTAACCTTAGTCTAAAGATACAGAGAATTCTTAAATACAAACTTGTGTTTTGGTTTTTTTGGTTTGGGGCTTTTTATGTCCAGTTTTTCATGCATTTGATATTTACTGGTGTATATTTAAGCAAAAAAACAACAGACAGGCATAGCTACTTGTTTTGAGGATTTGCATTGTTTTTTAACTTATGGTTAATTCTAAAACAGAATTAATAGTTCCTATTCGTTTATGAGGAAGGATTTTTAGAGACAAGTAATGGCTGGGGGTTTTTGGGTTTTTTTTTTTTAAGAATAAGTATATTTGGGTAAAATGATGACAAGCTTTTGGGCATGCAAGCCCATTATCAGGTTTAAAATAGAAAGAGCAGCCTTCAGGCTAAATACAGGGTAAGAGAAATTGCTCTAGGTTTAACTTCATTATGTTAATCATTCAGACAAATTGAAGAAAAGGCATCTAGCATTGGAGCTGAGGGAGATGTGGGTGAGATCCCAGCTCCTAATGGAAAGAGAAAAGCAGTTAATTATTACTTTTGGTACAGTGAAGAGTAGGATGAAGGCTAAGCAAAATGAATATGCTATCAAACCGCTATCTGTATTGAGTCTGCAAGTTTTAGTAACAAATACATCTATAATTCAGTTCACAGGTTTGTCTTTTGAGATTACTGTGTACATCACATTTGAATCAGGATTTAGTTGGCAGACGATGAGGCCTCCTAGCTGCATTTTTTTGGAACTCCTCTTTACCATTTGATTTTCTCAATTTCAGCATCACAGGTTCCATGAAGGCATTTGGCATGTGGAACTAAGTGTGAATCAAGGCTTTGTATGTATGGAATCTGTGGATTTTGTTCTGCTTCTGTTGAAGGAGTAGGCAGTGGAAGAGGGTGGGACAGAACTCTTTCTTAGAATGAATCAGAAATTAAAACCTCTAGGAGAAGGATAGGATTTCCTTAGGTGATACAGGATCATGCAGGTCAGCCAGATTACTCCAGGAAGCTGTATGTCTTCTGGCTACTTCTAGCTTTTCAGAATGTGGTTTAAATGAGTACAGTAACCTGTGGCTAGATTTTTATACATTATATATTTTATATATATATTGTATTATATATATAATTATATTTTATATAAATACATTATATATATACATTATATATCTATAATATATATACATTATATTATATATGTCTGAAGATAGAGTAAACTTAGAGGGAAATCCAGAGTTCAGACTAGTGTTTAAGGTCCTTGATAAGCACAACAGAAATTTTATAAAGCACAAAATATATATCACTATTCTGCATTTCTGTCATTTTGCCAGTCCCTGCTCTTCCAGCATATCAAGTATAAAATATTTCAGAAGCTGCTATGATATCTTACTNGTTTTGTTGGCTTTTTAAAAAATTTTG
>VYXC01000686.1:0-14594 GCA_013397175.1 Platysteira castanea
AACCTCGTTTTTCACATGCCTCAAATCCAGCCCAGCCAAAGGACACCTGCTATTCCTCACAAAGAAGAGAGCAGCAAATACAAGAACTGAAAAGTTTTGCTGCTGTTCCTTGCTTAGACAACTCATGACCACAGTAGCAGTGTGGAGTGGCACGAGGTTTTGGCTTGGGTTAAAGGGCAGGAGTGTGTGCACTGGGCTGCTGCACTGATCGAGCATGGCATACCCATAAACTCACAGCAAAGGGGGAGTAAGAGTCTTCTGTGTCTCCCATCAAACACCCACAAAGGGCCAAACAGTTAAAACTGACTGAATAATTATTGCTAAACACTGAAGTGAGCCAGAAACCCTGACCCCAGGGGATGCCTGGAACGCAGAGCAAGTTGCTGCTGCGGGTCCCTGCTAGTGGCTGTAGCAAAAAGTCAAAGTTGTTATTTGTTGTCCTTTATTCCCATAGCATTTGATGTCTTTAATGCAGTCTTCACACAGGAGTGTTGCCCTGGTTTTTGCTAAAGCCTTCTGTTTTAACCTTGGAATCAGAATTCTTTCTCACACAGTTTCATGCAAATAATAGACAATGTTTACTTAATGGTATTTTCTGTTTTTCATTCCTTTTGTGATAAGAAACTTTGATGAGCATCTTTTTTCTCCAGTGGGATTGAAAAGGAAGTGACATGTCCTCCAATCCCTTATGGAGTTGAGAATTGTATAAGACGTGACATATGTAAATAAAGTGGCCTTTTCCCTCCTTTCTGCTGAACCTAGCAAGTGTGAGAGCGTCTTTATTGTGTTTTCCCAGACACACAGGAGTGTGATGAAGTGCTCTTACTTCCATTTCACATATGAGGAAAGAGAGGCACAGTCTCCTATTTTCAAAATGCACTTGAGCTCGGGGGGCTCATCCAGCCTTGCCAATACTGCCAGCTGCACACTGACACCTCCAGAGCCCTGAGATGTGCTGGATGAATGCCCTGGGGGCTGTGTCTGCCCAGGAGAGAGCAGCTCTCAGGGGCTGGTCTCTGCTGCTGTGGCATCCCCAGGCACAGCTTGCCCTTTCCAGGGAGCCGCCCATGCCAGCCAAGGATGTCCTGCTGAAGAAAAGCTGCACCTCAAGTACACAGAGCACCAGCAAACTCAGAGCACTGAGGATGGGGGATATGGTTTGGAGCCCTTCTTTCTCCATGGCATACCTTCAGGAGGGATCCAAGGGATAATTCCTGTTCTACAGCAAGTGGAAGTATTTTGAAGGTCCTCTGACTCATACAGGGGAATCCCAGCTCTGCTCTTGACTTCTCAGTGGCCTTCAGCAAATTATTCATCTTTATGTGTCCCCATCTGGAAGAGTTGGTTACTGGTGCTGGCCTCAGGTTTGATGGATTAACTTGTTACTACTTCCACCATGTTTGACAAGCCCAGAGCATTCCTTACTAATCAGCAGAAACTTATTAATTCTCATTATGATTGCTTCTCATGTCCTTTCTGATAAAGCTCGCTGGGAGATACAATAGTTCTCCAGAACACAGGCAGAGTCCCTTGAAAAAATCAGCAGGAAAAAACAATAAACTCATTTCTTTACAAAAATACCTTCATGTCACAATGGGAATTTGCCTCACATTAGATTTCCAGAGGAATTTTCCACTCACTCAATTCCTTAGTTTTTTCCCCACAGAGAAACTGCCTTTTAAACCCACATTTTCTGGGTAATTGGACTGAAAATGGGTTTTTCATGGCAGAGAATGGAGCTGTCTCCTCCATGGTTGCCAGCCCACACCCCAGAGGCTCTTCACTTTGTCCCCTGAATGTGAAGCTGACACCAAGTATTCCCAGTGGGTTGCCAGATGCAAACATCAGTGCTTCCCTCCCAGGACAGTGCCAGACAGGATCCCACATGGCAGAACTCCTCAAGAAACCCCTTCCTGCAGTGTGGCAGCCCAGAGTATTCCTCTGTCCATCCGGGGGGGTTTGGAACCCCACCAGGCAGACTCAGGACTCTGGCAAGATTCCCAGGATTCTATTTTGGACCCATGTCCATGGAAAAGGCTTCCCACATTACGAGAAGAACTACAACGCTGTGAAAATGCAAAGTAATTAGTCTGATTTAGCACAGGGTAAAAATGTAGAATTTAGTNAGATCAAAAGCTCGCCACAAAGAACTCTGTGGACTCTGTGAGGGTGGAAAACCATCACACTGCAGAGCTTGTGTTTGGGGTGCAGGGAAGCACCTCCCACGTGCTGAGGTTGCTCACCACAGCCAGGGAACATCCCGTGGGTAATGCAGCAAAGCAGTCCCAGGGTGGGAATGGTACATCCAAGTCCAAATGAATCCAAAGAGAGACAATCCTCTTGCGGTGGCATTTGCAGGATGCAGGTGGTGACCTTCGCACTCAGGGAGCTCCCACCCCACCTGGATGCATTGTCCTCTAATGGATGCCAGCTCTGCTCCCTCTCTGTGCCCCCTTTCCCAAGAACAGGAGTGTAAAAAACGAGGTTCACTGTCCTGTTAGAATTTAAAAGTTTAATAGAAAGACAATCAGATACACAGAAATAAAGCAAAGAGGTCAAGGCTGGGTGCTTTGGCGCTCAGCCAAGAGCACACCTGTGACCTGGGGTAGTCTCTTCTTATACAGTTTTACTGTCCATTTTTTATGCATATTCAAACTTTTCCAGGAACCTTTTNCACAATATGCACTTATAACAGGAGCAAGGGGGGAAGGAGGTTGTTCAATTTTTTTTTTTTTGGGGGGTGGGGCAGTTGTTTTACTTTTTTATAAGGCTGGCTGACATTTTGACTTTGAGCTGCTTGGAGCAGCTACATCTCTTGCTATGCATATTCATGACAGCCACCATCCTTGCTGACACATCAGTCACCTCTGGAGCTACAACAATGAACCACGACAACTTGTGATAGCAAGGGCTCCCACCCCTGCCTGCTGAGGCACCACAACAAGCACTTTCAAAGCCAAGAGGGCACCTTTCCATACCAGAGACGGAGTTCTTAGTTTGACCCTCCAAAATAAAAAAATGTAAGCAAGACAATAACCCCACACATTTCTTTTTGATCTTCCGGTGGAAAAAAAAAAAACCTGAAAATTGTATTTTTGGTAAAACGAAGCGTTCACTTGGAGCCATACTCTAGTCCTTTAATGCCTCAAAAAAAACTTCCCTTAATTAGTTTCCCTTCTGCATGCAAATTGACCTACCAAATTCAGACTTCAATCTGAATCCACTGATAGGCAAAACTTCTTTCCTTTTCGCACAGAACTATTACTGAAAATTAATTTTGACTTGGAGTCCAAGTTCTTGGGCAAAACAATAAGCCCAAATTTCAAAAAGAGAGAACAACCTAAATCTCTCTTTCCTTGAGAAGAATAAAATCTTAACAAGTCTCCTGATGGTATCACACATCAAAATCTGTCAGAAATTGCTTCCTGAAAGGAAAGATTTCTCAATTTTTCAAATAACTTGTAAATTCATATGTCTGGCATGGGCAAGACTCAAGGGCGTTGCATAAATTATAACAAAAGACTCTGGCTCCTCCCTGCCCATTTCACTTGAATGAAATAAATGTCAAGAGAAAGTGGCCTGAAATGTCTTTTGGAATAAGATGTGCTTCCCCATGATGAACGGAGGGGGACTGGCCAGATTTGGTCCCTAAGGCAGTTTGGCATGACAGTGGCAGCAGCTTTGGCTCCACAGTGGCCTGTGGAGCTGGTGCCTGGAGCAGCACAGCCCCTTGAGGGTCTCCTTGCAGCCTCCTGTACCTCTGTCCTCTCTCCTATCTGATACATGCACCTGTACTCCTCATCCTTCCCTAACCCTGCCTCCACACCTGTACTGCTCACATTCCCAGGATGCCCTCCCCCTTACCAGCATCCCCTCTCCAAATGCAAGGGCCCTGCAGGTCATGGGAGAGGCTGCAGGGATGGGATCCAATCCCGGAATCTCCTTTCCAGCAGGCAGATGCTCCCTCCCCAAAGAGTGCACAACAAAACTGGGAACACCCTTCAGAAACTCCCTGGGAGTGTTCTGGGCCAGAATGGATGCGGCTGGTCCAGTGGAAGGTGACTGTGCCCATGGCAGGGCATGGAACCAGATGAGCTTTAATGCCCCTTTGTGTCTGGGAAAACAAAATAAAGACGCCCTCACACCTGCCAGGTTCAGCAGAAAGGAGGGAAAAGGCCACTTTATTTACATATGTCACATTCTTATACAATTCCCAACTCCACAAGGGATTGGAGAGCATGTCACTTCCTTCTCAATCCCACTGGAGAAAAAAGATGCTCATCAAAGTTCTCTTATCACAAAAGGAATGAAAAACAGAAAATACTGTTAAGTAAACATTGGCTATTATTTACATGAAACTGTGTGAAAGAATTTCGACTCCAAGGTTAAAACAGAAGGCTTTAGCAAAAACCAGGGCAACACCCCTTCCCACCCAAAGCAGTCTGAGATTCTGTGACATTTCCCTATAACCTGAGGAATCTGCTGCCACACCTACACCCAGCACTGAGAGGGAGGGATGGGGTGGCTGATGGGGCAGGAGGAGACCCCAGCGTGGGCAATGCCTGGTCTTGCTGCCTCCAGACAGTGCAGAGTGCTGCTGTTTTGAGGGCTGCCAGGAGGTGGGTTCTCCCCAAAACCCCAGCCATTACCAAACGCCCTTCCCACGCGTGGGTGAGCTGTTTTCAGTCACAGTCTTGCTGTAGCAGCAGTGTTTTGCCTGTGGCTCAGTGCACAGGCATGCCAATTGTGTGTCTGAAGAGACATTTTAGTTGTGAGCTGAAGTCTTTCTTAGCTGAAAGCACACCAGTGCACCCATAAAAGTAATATAATCTCAGGAGCAGAGGGAATGCTGGAAGGATTGGTTTGAGACAGGCTGATTCCTGCTCTGTTTTCTCAGGAAAAATCTCCAGGACAACTGTGCAAGAACCAGAACCACTGATCTGGCTGCTGGGCTCAGCCTGGCTCTCACCAGGGGTCTTCTGGGTCCCCTCCACTCTCACAAGCACTTCTCTGACTCTGCTCAGTGCTGCCTGAGCCCCAGGAGTCTGCGTCCTGCCATGTCATCAGCTCCACCACCTGACCATGTGTCCATTCTGTTCTAAGCACAGCTTCGGGAACCCAAGGCCTGCATTCAGTTCTGGTCCTGAGACAACCTCTCTGCAGAACCTTGGGCAGGATATTAGATATCAGCCAACTCCAGTTCACATTCTGCAAAATGGGGAGCACACTGCTTGATCTGTTCAGAATGTCAGCTCTTTGACCCAGACACTGGACAGATGGACATACACTGACTGGGGACCCTCCAAATGTCACTGCCATACAACTGAACATTATTCTTTGGGAGCATCAAATGGATATTAAAGTCCAGCCACTGTTTAGCCCAAACCTTTTGTATACTTGCCTGTAGATTTACAATTTCTGTCTTCACAAGAGCAAGCAGAAAGACCATCCTGCCTGGCTAATACATCTGAGAAAACCCTTTAAGTCACCCCTGCAATCTAAACCCATGGGGACAGGCTGACAGCCCAGTGCTGCTTTTTCCTGTGCTGTCTGCACCTCCTGAGCCATCCTCTCCCATGCAGAACCATTGCAAGAACACCAGTATTAGCTCTGGTCATCTGGCAATGTCACCAGGTCTTTGGGGAGTGTGCAGCCTGCCTGCTGTTGCCCTGGTTTTTGCTAAAGCCTTCTGTTTTAACCTTGGAGTCAGAAATTCTTTCTCACACAGTTTCATGTAAACAATAGCCAATGTTTACTTAATGGTATTTTCTGTTTTTCATTCCTTTTGTGATAAGAGAACTTTGATGAGCATCTTTTTTCTCCAGTGGGATTGAGAAGGAAGTGACATGTCCTCCAATCCCTTGTGGAGTTGGGAATTGTATAAAATGTGACATATGTCAATAAAAGGGTCTTTCCCCTCCTTTCTGCTGAACCTGGCAGGTGTGAGAGCGTCTTTACTGTGTTTTCCCAGACACACCTGCCACGTGGAGCTCTGGCCTGCAGGATCTGCTAATCCACCCGTGCTGGCCAGCAGAGCGTGAGAGAAGCTCTCCCCTGGGGAAGGGAAGGCACTGCAGCCCCAGAGGTTGAGTCCTTTGACCCGGGCTGAATCATTTCAGCCTCCTTTAGAGCAGCTACATGCACAAACCCTAGAAGCTGGGAAAGCTCAGAACTGTACTGCAGGGTGAGTAAGGGAGGAGAAAAATGAAAGCTTTTGTCCGCAGCAGAAGTGCCAGGCTCCATCAGACAAGATTCCATTCCACAAGACTGCTAAATTAAGTGTTCAATAACACTCGTGCTTACACCATACATTTTCATGCTGCTGTACCCAGAGAACTTCACTTCTGTGAGAAGCTGTGAGTTTCATCCAATGGCATTTGGAACTGGTAATACCCATTTCAGGCTAGACAGGTGGGGTACAAGAACCCCTCAAAATGAGCTGGGAAAGCCACAGGACAGCCCAGCAGACTCCATCTGCAGGAGCTCACACACGACTCCACTGAATACATGACTTACTCCAAGATGAGAATCTGAACCAGAACTGCATTTTTCCCAGCTGATAACATTTGGATGGGAGCACAAACAGCTCAAATCACTAAAAGTCTGAAACAAACATCCTCTGTCCTGTGGTGGAGAAAATATTTTTGTTCTTCAGCATTTGGGATGGCTCGAGAGCATTGGTGGGGAGCCAAAGCCCCTAAGTCTAGGCAAGGGAAATAAATCTACAGCTTGTCAAGATAAAGAAAAAAGGTGTATTTGTTTTCTGAATTAATAAAGTTCAGTTTAATCTCTGTTCCACTAGGCTGCAGTTCCACAGAGTGTGGTGAATTCTTGCAATGGGAGCAGAGGGTATCCTGCAGGCCCCAAAGCTGTACTTTTGCATGAATTAACAAAAACTCAGTGTTCTGTGCAAACCTCATCTGACTGTAAGCTGAGCTTCCTAATTGAGAAGCCACTTTTTTCTTCAATTAGAGAACCTTCAGAATTCAGCCCTTGAGCCTTCATTCTGAATGAGAATATGCCCCATTTCCATCATAAATCTAGCCTAGGTGCCACACTGTCTCTGGTCTACATTAAACCATGGGCTGTGGTGATGAGGGGAGTGGCATGGCCTTAGAAGGGTTGGGTTTCAGCATTACCAACACTCAAGGTTTGTCCCAGTTTTCTGCCCACATGCAGCTCTAAATCTTCTTTGATCAATCACGCACACCCAAGTCATGCCAATTCTCCCATCTCCAGCTTCTCCTTCTCCCAAGTACTCTGCACTGGAAACACAAACATTCCCAGCTTCATATGAAGAACCTACTCACTGAGATCACCGGAAGATATTTATTTTGAGCTAATTGTGCCTTGCAGGAGGCAGTGTGATGTCATCTCCCTGCATACAGCTCCTGGACTACACCACACATCCTCCAGAGCAGCAGCACGGGCAACAATAAACAATAACAAACAGTGATTTCAGCGTTCTGCAGGATCTAAATGCATTTTAGGTGCTCCTTTTGCTAGAAAATGCAGTCATTAGTTTGATTGCTCTTTTGGGGTTTGGAGAAAAAAGGCTGGTAAAGAAAATGTACTGTCACCTGCAAGCTGAGCAACCTACGTGGATTTGTTCCTTCTCTTCCTGCTCATCCCAGCCCTGCACTAGAAAGGCAGTCTAGGGTAAAATCAGGAGAGCAGGATACTTGGGAGAGAGAAGCAGAAACGAGGGGTTCCTGTCCTCTCCCGAGGATGAAGGAAAGCTTTCTATTATCCCCGAGAATGGGCAGGAGGGAAGGACTGGTCTCAGGCCATGTATGAGATGGGAGTACTGAGGGGAAATGGCTCTGAAAGCAGAAAGGTTTGTGTGCTTAAAAAATGGTGAAACTCATTACTTTTGTTCATGTGCTCCCTGAGTGGCATTACTGTGCATTATGCTCTGTAAAGAATGAGGTGCTCCTCTGCTGTGCTTCACACCAGCTATTGAGAGATATTCCAGGCTGGCAAGTCCTTGTGTGAAGCTATTTTAGTTTTCTTCAGAGGAAACCAAGGCCTTTTCAACAAATAGAGAAAAAAAAGAGAAAAAGAGTTCTCTTTTCTTCCTGCCATTGTTGCTAGCAATGACAAGGCTGCTCCAGGATGGATCCACAGACACTACACACAGATCAGGTCATTGCCTTCAAAGCCTAACTAGCTTATGCCAGTTTGGGATTTGGCCCTGTGTATTCATACCCACTTCAGCTCTCTCCACATTCTCATTTGCTATTAACTCTGCTGAGCTGTAGTCCATATCACTGTTTGCTCTGATTTTTCTTGCTACTTCCTCTCTCTGACCTCTTTTGGAGGAGCTGGTAACAGCTTGCCTCCTTGAAAGGCAATTGTTTCCTTCACATCAAGTGAGGAGCAAGGTCAAGATCCAGCTGCTACCAACTGATAGCTTTAAAACAATAGCTTTTGGTGGAGACCAAACTGATCTGCTCCGAGCTCTTTTTTGGAGAGAGGTGTGAGGAGTGGGTTGAGAATGGGTCTTTACATCTTCTACTCAAAGCAGGCAGCCTGCTTTGGTGACAAACTGGGGCAAATAAAGTGCTGATAGAAGAGGTCACGGGGCTGATCACAGTGAGCACACAGGCAATGTGCTGGTTGTCACAAGAATGGAGCCAAGGAAACATTTCTTCAGAGACTAACTGCTTCACCTTTGCAAGGAAAAAAAAAACCACTTAAAAATCTACGTATGACACAAGCACTGTCCCAACACTGTATTTTGTTACTTTGCTACTGAGAAAGGCTGGTAGGGCTGGGAGAGCAGGAGATGGGCTGCACAGAGCCCTACACATTGCTGGTTTCCAACACAGTGAAGATAGAGGTGGGCAAAGTGGATTAAAACACATACTAACTTATGATGTGACCAAATTCCACTTTCAGGGACTTAGTCAGGTAATTGTGCTTTAACAGAAGTACAAACAAACCCAAACAAACACAAAACCCAGGAGAAACACCCTGGACCAGGAGAAGCTCAGCAGAGCCATGGTCAGAACCTAGGGCCATCGTGCTGGGAGGGGCAGCCCAGACTGCTTTCTCAAACCAGTTTGCCCAGCAGGCCCAATGAAATAAAAATGGGCAGGACTTTGGGTCCTTTAAAAGCCTTTATTAAAAGTGATCAGCTTGGGTTGGGGGCTCAGAGGCTGTGCACAACCCCCGCTGCTCCCAGCTTCACCATGGGGGAGAAGGAATTTCAGCTCTGTCACTCAAGGCAGCAGAGTTGAGCTTTCTCTCCTCACGGGGAGTGGCCAGGAAAGCAGATTCAGCTTCTCTTCAGAGAGAGGAGCCTCTCATCAGTTTCTTTTNAGGCAGCCTGCTTTGGTGACAAACTGGGGCAAATAAAGTGCTGATAGAAGAGGTCACGGGGCTGATCACAGTGAGCACACAGGCAGTGTGCTGGTTGTCACAAGAATGGAGCCAAGGAAACATTTCTTCAGAGACTAACTGCTTCACCTTTGCAAGGAAAAAAAAAACCACTTAAAAATCTACGTATGACACAAGCACTGTCCCAACACTGTATTTTGTTACTTTGCTACTGAGAAAGGCTGGTAGGGCTGGGAGAGCAGGAGATGGGCTGCACAGAGCCCTACACATTGCTGGTTTCCAACACAGTGAAGATAGAGGTGGGCAAAGTGGATTAAAACACATACTAACTTATGATGTGACCAAATTCCACTTTCAGGGACTTAGTCAGGTAATTGTGCTTTAACAGAAGTACAAACAAACCCAAACAAACACAAAACCCAGGAGAAACACCCTGGACCAGGAGAAGCTCAGCAGAGCCATGGTCAGAACCTAGGGCCATCGTGCTGGGAGGGGCAGCCCAGACTGCTTTCTCAAACCAGTTTGCCCAGCAGGCACAATGAAATAAAAACGGGCAGGAGTTTGGGTCCTTTAAAAGCCTTTATTAAAAGTGATCAGCTTGGGTTGGGGGCTCAGAGGCTGTGCACAACCCCCGCTGCTCCCAGCTTCACCATGGGGGAGAAGGAATTTCAGCTCTGTCACTCAAGGCAGCANACTGCAGCAACTATTAGTTAACAGCATAAGGGGTAATATAACATTCAGGTAACAAATTATAAACTACAATAAAGTACAAAATAAATGGACAATTGCTGAATCGGATTCTTATTCATAACACACAAGACACCGTGTGACTGGTAAGAGCTCCTCAGGAAGCACCCCCGTGACCTTTGTAGTGCCAGAACACATTTCACACCCTGGGCTGCTTGTTTGCCCTTCACTGCTCCCCACTGAACCTGTTCCTCCACCATCCTCCTGTGGGCTGAGGCATCCTCCCCTTCCCCACCAGAGTCCACTCAGGTGCTCATCTGGCTCCTGTTCCCTCCAGAAATGAGCCGCAAGGCTTCACTGGAGTGTCTGTGGGGAATGAAACAAAAGGGATTTGGGCCCTCAGCACGAGGTGTGATGAGCACATCTCTCATCACGTCCCTCTCTGAAGGGTTTTTTTCACTGGTCCCACGGCCTCGACTTGAAACGTTGCCTCCTGAGCTGCTGCTGCTGCTGAAAGCCAGCTGTCTACCATTTATATTGTTAATTCATTAAAACCAGTTCTTTATCCTCTCAGGAAATAACGGCAGTCCTGCTTACTGGCAGACAATAACATTGGAGGGCTGCAGTCGCTGACAATATCAATTATTTAGTTTTCTGCCAATTCCTATTAGACTTTCCAGGCTAGAGAATTTACACTGTGTTATTGAATTAAAAAACAGCTAAAAGCTTTAGGGAATCCAAACTAATTAGCCAGCATTTGTAAACTCCTTTGTTCATGGTAATTTGTTTACAAGAGTAGCTCAACCTTTTAATTATGGGCACACTCACAGGCCACATCCTGTACCATTACAGGCAGCTTTTTTTTGTTTGGTGCAAGAAGGGCAAAGATGGGGAGGCTAATTTTACTTTAATGAGTTGTGATGACCCTGCTTGGCATTGGATGACCCTAAAATCTAAGTGTGTCTATAATTATAACTAAGAAAAAACCCACTCTAGATGCTTTGAGTGGGCCAGAAATTATCAGCGTCCAACAGCCTTGGCAACACGAGTCCAGAGCCCTGCCTCTCACACTCTCTCCAGCCTCTGTTACAGATCTCATCTCAAGGCTCATCTCAAATCACCTTCTTGCCTATTCAAATCTATTTGGTTTAACTCCTGCTTTAGGCTTGAAAGATGAGTGGTTTAGATATTCTAGAACAGGTCACATCCTCACTTGTGATGACAACCCTGTAATGACAACTGGCACTTATCTCTTGCCAGGTTGTGCTCTCTATCTATGCTGTCATTTGTCATCACAACCCATGACCCTGCTTCCCAAACCACGAACATCATCAATGTTTTACAGGTCCTTTCCCTTTAGCATGAAAGTAAGGGTTTAGTTTTGGAAGGAATGCTTATGGTTCTGTGTTGCCCTGGTTTTTTGCTAAAGCCTTCTGTTTTTAACCTTGGAGTCAGAAATTCTTTCTCACAGTTTCATGTAAATAATAGCCAATGTTTACTTAACGGTATTTTCTGTTTTTCATTCCTTTTGTGATAAGAGAACTTTGATGAGCATCTTTTTTCTCCAGTGGGATTGAGAAGGAAGTGACATGTCCTCCAATCCCTTGTGGAGTTGAGAACTCTATAAGAATGTAACATATGTAAATAAAAGGGTCTTTCCCCTCCTTTCTGCTGAACCTGGCAGGTGTGAGAGCATCTTTATTGTGTCTTCCCAGACACAGTTCTGATTGCTAGAGGATTTTTAGTCCATTAAACAGGAAGCTGTAGCAAACTGTTTGCTTTCTCTTTTGATGGCTTTCCCAGACTGAGCTGGGGTAGAACTGTTCCACGGGAACTGGGCAGAAGTGTGTGGGCTGAGGTCCCGGGAGCAGGAGGTTTCCTGCCTACAGCCTGTGACCACCTCTCCTTATGCAGCAATGTGTGAATAAGAGAAGTAGCCAGTGTTTCCCCACTGTGTCTGGTTTCTTCACTGAAAAGCCGTGCAAGGCTACTCTAAATGAACAGTGAAAATCTTGACATTTGCCTTGACGTTGAACAGAAATTCTGAATATGTTCATTTCTGAGGTCAGGGGTGGCAAAGAAGGGGATGAAAATGAAGTGAGATGTCTCTCAATGAGGGAACATGCAGGATTACAGGAAAATTGAAATGCAAAGATGGCAATAAAGTTCCTACTTTATTTTGAATAGTTACAGCAAACTTGTTCAGTTAAAATCTGTATCTGTAATTTTAAAAATGTATCAAACTTAATTTAAGGGGGGGGAGATGCTAATAAAATGTTTAAAACTGCTTAGTCACTGATTGGTGTGTACACAGGGTGTTGGGCATCCATCAGTGTGATCTAACGTGTGGGATGCAGCCTTAGCCCATGGGATCAGTGTGAGTAAAAAGCAATCTTCCCACTCATCCCATGGATGGAAATCGCCCCATGGCCACCAGGCAACTGCCCCCAGTCAGAGACTCACTCAGCACAGGACACAGAGGTGCTGTGGACAGCAGGCTCTGACCAGAGCACAGGGCTCACCACTGCTTTTCCCAGTCCCTGGCACTGGTTTGCTGGGCCCTTGGCCAGGTTACTTTTACTCTCTCTCGTTCTGTTTTGCCACCTGGGAACTGTTCCCAGCTCATCTTCCATCCCACCCCCAACCCTGGAGGTGTTCAAAGTCAGGCTGGACAGGGCTTGGAGTGACCCGATCCAGCGGAAGGTGTCCCTGCCCATGGCAGTGGGTTGGAATGAATGAGTTTCAAGTTCCCTTCCAACCCAAACCATTCTGAGATGATTCTGTGATTCTGTGTCTCTCAGGCACTCTGGGGATGGTGTGGATATTACAGAGCTCACTAGCTCTGGGTGTCATCTGACAGCATCACATTTAGCTTTGCTTTAAGGGCAGCTGAACATTATGTTTAGGTAGAGCAGCTGATTTAATCTCTTTAGGAATTTTTTTATGAGGCTCAAATAGCATCCATAAAAATGGAGATGGGCACAAGTGTCCCTCAAACATCCAGGTCTTCTGGACCACATTTAGTTAAAATATCATTAACTGTGCAGCATGTTTGACAAGAATGTATGACAGCGCTAGCCATATGGAAAGCATAAATATTAAATACTGTATATTGCAGCCATTTGCAAGAAACTGCATTAATCCCTTGAAGGTTAATGAGAATTATTCATGTGCATCTGAGGGAGAGAAGTACTTCACTTTAGAAATTGAACAGCTTGACATGCCTGATTTTTCACTTACCAATAAATATGAAAATGGAAAATGGATGGACATCTTAGGATTGCGCCTGGATGAGAGGCTCATTGAGCAACTCAGAGGTTTGTTTTTTCAAATCAATATTTTACACCATTAATATTTTCAGTTCCAGGAATCAGTGAAACAATAAATCTTGCCTGATCACAGATGGTTTGCCACTGTGTAGATATTCTTGCAAGAGGGAAAACAAATGTGAAGGAGTCAAGACAACCCTGGTTTGTTTAGTTAAGTCCTGAGAGTAAAAAGAAGGGATCAATACCTGTGTAGGGCCTGCTGAGAGACCCAGGAAAAGAGGGAAAAGAGAAATGAGGCAGAATTATCCTTGATGGGCAAGATCTACCACTGACATCACGGAGACCACTCTATTCACATGTTTGAAGCATCTCACCAGAAAATATGGATATTTAAAAAGAGTTTCAGTGAGTAATGGACGTGATTTTTTTGCAGTAATCCCTCTGGAAATTATTTCAAATGGTTTTGAAACAGCTTTGTTATGGCCTGTTTTTACATGCGCCACCTGCATCGGCAGAGTTATTAAAAACTTGAAATGATAAAATTTCTCTGAATTGATGAAAATCACTTTCTGTCAGTGAAATCTTCATGCTGCTTTGCAAGGAGCAATTTCTAGAGATGGCTAAAATTTGTGGATAGTTTTAATTATAGTGTGGGTTTGTTGGGGTTTTTTTTCAATATCATCCCTCATAATGACAATACTTTCCCTTCCTTTTTCTCTCACCTTGTACTTTTTTCATAACATGGTCACCGTATTCATGCTGCACATTTTGGCAAATTCCAGTCATGATACCTGCATGGTTCATAGTAACTAGAAGAATTTAGTCTCTACTAGCCATGAACATCATCCTATGGAAAACTGGGACATTTAGCTGTCTCAGAAAAGAGAAAAGCATACTGTGACTAGAAACCACACCTTCCAGAGCCTTCAGGGCAGCTTCTGTCAGAGACTGAAATAGTTCATGCCTCAAACATTGAAATAAAGTTTTAAAGAAGCTACAGCCACAGAAACCTCCTTGAAGAACTTCGGGCTGTAAATCAAACTACTGAGAGTAGATAAAGGGAAAACTCATTCTTTCATCAACCTCAGGCCTGGGGAGAAACTAACAAGTAAACAAAGAAAAGAATGTGAGCCAAACCCAGCAGCTGTGCTAAGATTCATCCCTGGCTGAGGTTGGGGTGGGAGGGGGAGAGCACAGCTCACAGAAGCCAGGTTTACACAGACCCCCCCAACAGAGGGGGAGGAGGTTTTGGCTGCACAGCATAAGCTCTGGTGAGAGGCAATAAACACCCATCCC
>VYXC01000686.1:14764-27295 GCA_013397175.1 Platysteira castanea
TTCTTTCTTTCTTTCTTTCTTTCTTTCTTTCTTTTTCTTTCTTTCTATCTTTCTTTCTTTCTTTCTCTCCTGTCTACCATCAAATAAAACCCATATTATTATCACTGGCATATGGTCTCGTTTGCACCTTAATCTGGGCAGAGGAACTTCTAAGGAACCTTAATAATAATTGGATCACAACAGAACAGATTTTCAGCTGATGTGAATGACGAGAGCTCCCACAGGTCTAGGATGCAGTGGGGTTGGACTGATTTCCACCAGCAGAAGATGTAGCTCTGCATATGCTCCCTTCAGTGCTAAATGCTCATGCTTCAAGCTAATTCCTGCTCAGCCATGTGTCTGGGAAAACACAATAAAGACGCTCTCGCACCTGCCAGGTTCAGCAGAAAGGAGGGGAAAAGACCTTTTATTTACATATGTCACATTCTTTTAGAATTCTGAATTTCACAAGGGATTGTAGGACATGTCACTTCCTTCTCAATCCTACTGGAGAAAAAAGATGCTCATCAAAGTTCTCTTATCACAAAAGGAATGAAAACCAGAAAATACAGTTAAGTAAACATTGGCTATTATTTACATGAAACTGTGTGAGAAAGAATTCCGACTCCAAAGTTAAAACAGAAGGCTTTAGCAAAAACCAGGGCAACACAGCGGGAAACAGGTAGTGAAACAGATCCCTGGAAAAGACAGGGAACCACCAAAGGCACCGTCTCTGCAGAAGCTCCTTGCGAAGCGAATCCTGTCCACCTGAGGAGGGAGGATGAGCCACTGCAGCTCCACTTGGCCTGAGCTCAGCCTGTGCCCTCACCCCTGGCTCTGCGGGGCTGGTTTGGACACGGCAGCTCCCAGTGAGGGCTGCAGCAGGGGCAGGGCTGGGCAGGGAGAGCTGACCTGCTGGAGGCCAGTGCGGCTGAAGCTGCTCGAGGGGCGCTGAGCAAAGGGGCTGATGGTGACCTGGGGGTGACCTAGAAACAGGGTCAGGGGAATGAGGGAGAATGAGCTGACAGGTTGTTATAAATGCATATTATAGCATTGGCTTTTCGCAAATAATTACGTGAATGTTGTATAATGGTAAAGTAGCTTTGATATAAAGAGATAGGGCTTTTCTTTTTGTAACAATAACTAATGCCTTTATTTCTGTAGTAAAATAGCTGCTGTAGTTATGCTTGTGGTAACTGAACTGTCAGCTTGGTTGGATAACATCCAGTGAAGGTGAGATGCAGACTCCTGCTGCTGACCTGCAGCTACCAGCAAAAACCTCTGTGAACATCACGGACCAAGGCCCAAGCTGGAGGTGATAATAAAAACTGACCAAAACCACAGCCAAGAAATGCGCAGGCTCTAAAAAGGCAGACCCCACGAGAGGCCACTCTAAATAGTTCCTAGAAAATGTAAACTAGTTTGAGAGAAATGTTTGAATATGTATAATTGTTTATGAATATGCATTAACAGTAAAGGTATGTAAAGGGTGTCTCTGAAATAGCAGGGGTGCTCTTGGCTTGGAGCCAAGGGTACCCAGTGCTGTAACTTTTGCTTTATTGCTCCTTGTCCCTTATTGTCCTTTTATTAAACTTTTAAATTCTCACAGGAGAGTGAACCTCATTTTTCACAAGATCAAGCACAGTGCTCTGTCTCTGCACGAGGAGTATTGGTGGATGTGTCAGTGCATCCCACCACAAGGGCTTTTCCTTCTCAGATGTCTGGATTTCCAGTCCTAGTGCTTCAAATGTGGCTTGTGTGAAACAAGTCCAGGGTGCCAGCAGACAGACACCCCCCTGCAGCACAGTACAAGTAATGGGAAGCTACTGGGAGAAATCCTGTGCTACTGGGGACATCCTGCCCTGTTTTCTGTGCCAGAGGAGCCCTGTGCTGGTGTGCAGCAATGCGTGTGGGGTAATCGCACATACAGGCAGGTCCTGGTCCCATGGAAACCTTACTGAATCATGTAGGATCCACATGCAAACTCAGCGTTGTGGTTATCAGTAGCTGGACTTCCAAGGAATTAATGCACTTGATTCCTCTTGCACTGTGTCCAAGACCAGAAAAACAGCTGAGGGAGAGTGCTTTGTATTAGAGGTATATTTATGAACAGCTTCTAAAGGGTTAGGTAAAGGGTGTTTGGATAAGCAGCTAATCAATTTGCACAGATTAGTATGAGACCAGCAGAGGCACAGGCTGCTTATGAAAGCCTTACAGTGTCAGCTCCCATTATGCACATAACTGTTTGATACACGTGTTAGTCACCTCTTTAACAGCTATTACTAAGCATTCATAACAACAGCATTTACGTGAGTCTCCTTATAAAGTCAGTGAATCCCTGAGACTGGGACTCACTGACCCCGAAACAGGCTGCTGAGGAGGAATCAAGTAGGAGGTCTCTCCCTTGTTTGAGGGATAGCTTCTCTCTCAAGAGTGTCTTACTGCCCAGAAATCTGGCAACCTGTGAACTCCAGCAGCAGAATTTTGCTCTGTTTTCATTGTCAGACACAGCACACAAGCACTGTCAGATCATAGGAAGGAAAACACAGCTGGTGATTCTGAACTATGTTATGGTTTTATACTGAGTCATTTACCACCCCCTTTAAATAATTCCAGAAGCCTCCACAGGGATTTACTTTTACAGCATCAGATTGCTCTGATCTGTGTCTGTCTCTGGCCTTTTCCTTCTGCATTTCAATTTCTATTCTGGCCTGGCTCTGCTGGAGGAGAAGATGTGCTCAAAGTCACTCAGAGGAACATTTTAAGGCTCTGAGGATGATCCACGACTGATATAAAGCACTGCAGATCCAGTGGCTTTGGTGAAGCCTTTGGTGAAGCACAGTTACACCAGTGATGCATCTTCAGTTTGCAAAGTTGCACTGATACTGCCTTCCCAAAAAACACAAAGCACAGCTTGGCTGGGCAGGAAATGTCCCATTTCCAAGCCATGGCATGGCACAGGGCTCTGGCCATATATATCTAGAACATAAATCCATATTACCAATTGATATTGTGTGTTTTACAGCTCTCCTGAAAAATTCAAATGCATGTCTTACAAATAGCTAAAGGCTGTTCTCCTATGAGCAAAGGAAAACAACACCTTGAATACTGAAGATGATTTTCTAAAAAGAAATTGGGTGTGAAACTGTGTTGCCCTGGTTTTTATAGCCTTCTGATTTACATTCTTTGGAGTCACAATTCTCAGTCTTTATGTAAATAATAGCCAATGTTTACTTAACTGTTCCTTTTTGTTTCCATTCTTTTACAATGAGAGAAATTTTGACGAACATCCTTTTTGTCCAGCGGGGTTGGAGAGGAAGTGACACCATCCTTCCAATCCCTTGTCAAATTGAGAAATGTATAAATATCGGGACAAATAAAGTTCCTCCCTCTTTTTGCCCATCTCAGCTCAGCATGTGAGTTCAGTTATTTCGTGTCCTATAGTGACAAAACTGTACATCTACTCGCTGGAATTCTGTCAGAGGACATTGTTGCATTGCAGCTGCCAGCACTGCTATGTGCCACAGGCTCCCCATCGTATTTGGCTGAATTCAGCAGCCAAGTTCTCCCTACTGATGGAAAAATATCATTTAGACAGAGTGCCAATAGGCTACAAAGTTAAAAGGGGGAATATCCCACTTTTTTCTTTGTGCAGCTGTGGCTGGCTTGGGATGTAAATGGCCTTAAACAACAAGGCTTAAAGTACAGTCACACACAGATGCTGTAAAGGCACTGCACACAAGACACACGAGCCCTTGCTGCATCCTGCTTTACACTGTGCTTTGGTGCTCCATGAAGCCAGAAGACCAGATTTGCTTTGCCTAAATTCCCTCTGGAAACCCTCAGATAGGGGGAAAAACAACAAGAAATGGAAGTAAAGCTGATCCATGCCCCTTTTCTGCTTTACCACCCAGTATTTGCTTGGCAGGTTCACAAGGTGCACCTATCAGTGACTGCAAAGTCAGGGCCAGCTTTGGGAGTGTGTGAATTTTCCACAGCTGTTTAATAGCTATGCTGAGAATCACCTGCCCAGGAAATGTTCTCTCCCTTTGGCAGAAAGGGAGAAAACAGAAAGTCATTGATCATTCATCCCCTCACTGGCTTTTGGGCAGGCTGCCCAGTGTGTCCAACTCTACCACTGGGCCTTCCCTGGGAGGGCAGCAGTATCTCCCCTCCGTTTTGATGTCCACACCCCAGATTTTCCAGATGCTTAAAGGTTTCATTTCACTCTGAGGAGAGCAGAACAACAAGAACTTATGTGGATAAAATTCAAGAAAGCCCAATTCTGCTCTTCTCCAGGACACATTCTGTGTGCTGCTCACAGCCAGAACAATCGGCCCGTTTACACAAGCAAAGAAATTCTTTAGGGCAAATCAGCTTCTTCTTAATGAAGACTTGTTATTTTCAGTAAGTCAGTGCTTTTGGTGGGGAGATTTAATAAACTTCATTCTTCTTCCTCTCGTTGTGATAAGCAAATTTAATTTTACTCATATTATTAATAGTATTAAGCATCTCTTGAAAATGTGTAATAGGCAATCTGAATCAGTTTGTTCAGTATGAAAATCCTCTTTTCTGATACAATATGTGGGTAAATGGAAAATATTCAGTACCTCATAAGTGGATGTTGAGGCAGAGGGAAGATAAAAGGTAATTCTTACCCACAGGAGGGGGACAACAGCAGGCCCACTCATTTCTATTATTGCTGACTTTTTTTTTTTGCCTCCAAAAAGGGAACCACTGAATAAAAGAGGCTGTGTCCTGAATTCACAAATGTTAAATGTTATTTGCAAGTACTTCTGCCCTGCCTCTGTCTGAACTGGCGAGGGGTCCCCTCAAAGCCACCATTCCCTGCTCCCATAGCCTGGGTACCAGCTTTGGCTGAGACACCCTTGTGTGTCTGGGAAAACACAAGAAAGGCGTTCTCACTCCTGCCAGGTTCAGCAGAAAGGAGGGAAAAAGACCGCTTTATTTACATATGTCACATTCTTTTAGAATTCTGAACTCCACAAGGGATTGGAGAGCATGTCACTTCCTCCTCAATCCCACTGGAGAAAACAGATGCTCATCAAAGTTCTCTTATCACAAAAGGAATGAAAAACAGAAAATACCGTGAAGTAAACATTGGCTATTATTTACACGAAACTGTGTGAGAAAATTTTGACTCCAAGGTTAAAAACAGAAGGCTTTAGCAAAAACCAGGGCAACACCCTTGTCCTCCCACTGCAGTAGTAAATTGCAAAAACTGATGCATTTGGTGTTAGACCACGATGTTTTGTACTTTTGCACACTCCAAAGCACTCGATCAGACATGGGACTCTGCAAGGCAGGCACAGAACAGCAGCACCACATCTCTACCTTTGCTCTGCCCAGATAATCCACAAATCATCCCTGTTACCTACCCACAGTCTCCAGCACACATTTTTCCCTGGCAAGTGCTTTTTTGGGCCACTGCACCTTCAGATCACCAGTCAGTGCATTCCTCAGGCTGGCAGCCAGAATAAGGCTGAATGTGTGTTAATGATAGGGAATATCCTTCTTATGCAAAAGCTGAATCAGGGAGATAAATTCAAAAGCTTTCTGTGCCATTACTACAAGCAAGTGCTACGGAGTTTAATCAGGTCTATAGAGAACTTAAAGAGATATGAAAACTAATCTAAAATAGGCTGTCTCCTATGGAGAACCTGCCCTTTCCTGTGATGCCTTCCAGCCTGGCCCGACTGCCTGCCTGTCTAAAGATTCTGCACAACTCTTACAAAGGAGCAATTTTATCCCCATTTTGACAATGCATTAGTATAATGGCTTGATCAGCAGATAATCTCCTTTTACAGAACAACAATATTTACAAAGCCTAAAAAAGTAATTTTCTCCCTCCGTTGCTGACCTAACTATCTCCTGGCGTTTCAGAAATAACCAAAGGCTTTCGAGTCACTTTGTGTGTATGAACAATGGAGACTCTGAATGTATCATTTCTTCCCTCTTCAGAGAGACTTTTCAACATAACACCCTTCATTTCTTCCAGACATTCTCTTTTCTCTAAGCATTACTGACACAGACGTTGTTCTCCTTACCTCGCCTGCACTCGTCATGCCTTACTGGCTCATTTGGTCCAAACATGATAAATCAATTTCCATCCAATTAGGCTACGCCTGAAGAATTAATTTGATACACTTTAGACTGTAGTATTTTGTATGTTCCTAAACGCAATTAGAAAACTTTAATTTAATCTTACATGCCCAATATGATCGGCTGGTACATAAGACAATCCAGTTGTAGCTTGTTCAGCATGCAATTGTAGTTGTAATTGATTAAAATTGTTTTTGCAAGTGTGTCTTGATGTCATGGATAACTTGATTTGCTTTGGGTCCTATTCCTGCAAGACACATCAGAAACCTTCTCTGTGTGAGCTGTTCATCAAACCGTGCAGCATTTTTGAGATGAGCTAGGCAGGGGCAGGGCTCGCTGCCCCAAAGTAGTGATTTTCTCCTCAAACAGTGTTTCTGTGATCAGAGATGTGAAGATGAGAGGGTAAAGATGATGGATTTTCAAAAACATAAAGATGCTTAGGCTGACATCCACAGAGGGAACAGCAGGGAGGATCCGTCCTCCTTGGTTTCAAAACCCAAGCCAAGTTCTGGGCTTAGTGGCCTGTTCACACCAAGTGCTCCAGTTTGCAATTCTCTTCATTTATGGTAACAGTTCAGGGTGACTCAAAACACAGCCTGGGTGTTCTGTGAGGTCTAAGGGGATCCCATCAGTCCATGCCTTTGGTCCGACAGTGGTGCTCAGGCCTGTCTCAGTTTGAAAGACAGGTGTCTGCTTAAGGAAGGCAGCAGCCTCCCTTGGAATGGAAAAATGCAACTCCCCTCCCTCCAAATTTTTATAATTTTGAAATTAAGGGGCTTTCAGGCAAAGATATGGGGTATAGGAATAACAGTTCTTTTACTAAAATATATATAAAAATATATATATAACAAAACAATAATACAAAAACCACTGGTTTAAGCTGGCAGTCAGGGTACGACCTGGCACCCTGCCAGGNACACACCTGCCCTTGACCCAACAGTGGTGCTCAGGCCTTTGAAGGGCTGTGAGGGACGGATACAGGAGAGGCCAATGCTTGCATCAGGCTGCCCCAGGTGGGCTCTGGCAGGGGAGGGGACCCCAGCTGCTGCTCTGGCTCCAACCAGGGCTGCTGTTGACTCTGTTCACCCAGACCATCACTGCAACACTGGGCAAGGGCAGATATGGTTCTCAGCACTCCTGTGACCTCAGCTTGCCTAATTCTGGTGCTGAAAATTCATCATGGAAATACCACTCCATCACCCATCAATACATATTGAGAAAACAAGCTCTAATTTCACCAGAGACCTGGCTTTCTAAGCGTGTCCAGAAATCCATCTAGGCTTCTGTCCTAAAGGCTTATCCAAATGTGGTCCCAGGTAACCAGACACTTTTATAATTGGACCTAACTTGGGATCTAGCAGTTTCTTAAAGTATTTGGGAGGATATTTCCCTCCAGGAAAATACTTTGCAAAAAAACCCCTGTTTCTTTGAAATATTTCAGTAGCAAAACAGCTGCTTAGCTCAGCCAAAAATGACTGGATCAAAACCCCACTGTTCCTTATTTTCAGAAGTAGGCTACAATGTGAAGGTTGACTGTAACTGGACATGACAGAATCCTAATGGCTTCAATTCTACTTACCCACTTCTGAGAAGTGTTTATATTTGAAATCATGGTGAGTTAACATGAGTTAAAGGCACATGCTCTCATCTCTTGATATGTAAGTAATGGATTGTTCCCTGGATAATACCAGGGCTTGTCAGAAATATGTAACATAGACACTGATTTTTCACAGCTTGTAGTTCTCACTGTGTCAGTAGGTAAGAGAATTTCAGAGAGGTGGGGAAAAAAATCAGAAGATACAAGATGGAACAATTTTGTGCCATGTAAGATACAGTGCCTATAAGTTTGCTTCTGATTTATTTTCTCTGTTTTGCTAAGAACAAAAGTCAGAAGGGAATTTCCATTTCATATGGATGATGTACTTTAAGAGACAGGTGGTTTATAAAGTACTAAACAGCACAATGGGGCATAAAACGACCTAGTGACTGCCTCTGCTTGGGAAGATAGGTTGGTACCGTGTGGGAAAGAGAAAGAAAACATCATCCAAACCTCAAAATGACCGAGAATCTTGGCCCTTGCTAACCTGGCTCTTGATTTGGAAAATATAAATGCCATGTTTGTATGAATATACCACATACTGACAAAGGGAAAGGCAGATGTTAAAATGGAAATGTTTTTCTGCCCAAAGCTCACGAGTTCTTTCTGCAAATGAAAGCAAACAAGCTTTTTAACCTTCATTTCATTGTCTGCTGGACTGTCTCAAATGGGAGACTGGCAGGGTGAAGAGCCAAGAGGAAAGTTCCTTCAGAGACAGTAGTATTGAAATTAAATTGACAACACTAGCACCCAGACCCTGGTGAAGACCATGGTGACACCTTTAGATGTTCCTGATGACACCGAAGAACAAGGCACAGCCACGAATACGGAGGAGCCAGCAGCTCTTTTCTCAGCCCAGTACAGAACTGCTACTCCCACAATATCCAGGAACACTAAACAAACTTTTTCTCACAGCTCGGAGCTTATCTCTGAAGAAACCTCCCCCATCCTACAGTCTGCCTTGATTTAACCTTCCAGGCGCTCTTTGGCAAACTGTTGCCCTGGACAATGTGAACAACCCCCAGCTGGCTGTACTGGGCTGGGGCTGATTAACTCCTGTGCCTTTGGGTCCAATCTCCTGCCACTGCAGGGAGGAACCCTTCCAGACAAGCCCTGTCAGAAACAGAGCAGCTTTGTTATGAGGCTGGGTAAGCGCACATCCCACGCTCCTGCTGCTCCAGAACTTCCTTCCTGTGGTAGCCTGTGGTTTCTAGTTTATTGATGGCCAGCCTAATACCTATTTGTTCTCTTCAAGGGCTCTTCACTACCGCAGCATAAACTCCCTTCCTCTCTGTGGGTTTAGAAAGAGCAGTCATGTCTCTGCTCAGCCACGCTGCCAAAGCTTGCTTTGTTTGGCATCTTCCTGATCACCCTAAACAGCCCATCTCCAAAGCTGCTCCTGTATGGGAACAGTGCCCTGCCTAACCAAAGAGCACTCCTGCAAGCTGGTGTACCTACTACAGATACAGCCACATCACATTTCTTTCTTTCTCTCCATGTCATCAACGCTATGCCCTTCACATGTCTTTATGTCCAGGGGAACGACTGGAGCTGGGCCAGGCCGGGTCAGGCTGGAGATCAGGGAAAGGTTCTTTTCCCAAAAGGTGCTGGGCACTGCCCAGGCTCCCCAGGGAATGGGCACGAGGCTGCCAGGAGCGTTTGGACAGCGCTGCCAGGGTGGGATTGTTGGGGCGTCTGCAGGACCAGGAGTTGAGCGCACTGATCGCTGTGGGTCCCTTGCAACCCAAGATATCCTGTGACTCGATGATTTTATGAAAACATGCTCGAAATTATTTTGCTGCCATTCCAGTGTCACACTGACAAGACAGTGCCATTCATTGCAGTGACCATTGCAGGCTGCCCACAACCACAGAGCAGAAGTGTCCTCCTTGCAGTTCCACTCACCTGCACAAGACCAAAACCAGAGCAGCTCTGCCTCTGTTCATGCTGCAACCACATGTCCTGGGTGCAGAACAAGTCAGTGCTAAATAGGTATTTTATAACAGCTCTTTATTCAGTCACATGGCCCATGCTGCTCCTGCTCAACAAAACTTGTGCACTGGATGTCCTACTTCTGGGAAATACCACCATTAAAAAGAGGGGGCTTTTTTAAACAGACATCACTGGGCAAAAAGAGACAATAGATGAAGCCGGTTCTCCCACATACAGGATGATCAAAGAGTGGGTATGCCAGGAAAACATAAAGGGAACAAACAGGCGTAGTACTGCAGGAATTTTCAAAAATCCTTTCCAGCAAAGTGTGTAAGTGTATCCCTAACACTGAGCCCTGCACAGGAGTAATTGCATTAAAACATCTTGGTTGGATTTCCACAGGTGGGCACACCCGGCCATGCCAGGGCCAGAGCCAGGCCACATTCCTGGTGCTAACACAGAGGGAATTAGTGGCATGTTTAGCAGAATTTAGACCACCTCTTTTCTGTTCCTTTTTAATAGAGCAGGTATTAGCATATCAGGTGCCTCAAATTGTACCTCTAAAATACTTATTTCCGCAAACATTACATTTCTAGTCATATTATTTAAATGTATCAGGAAAGCTTCAACTAAATCTTTTAATCCCATTTGATCTACAAACAGAGCTGCAACATGACAGGTTGGATTAATGCATCTGGCATTTGTGAAATTATAAACCTCACGCAGCAAACAGACAGCGACTGCTGCTGCTCTTTGCCTTCTGCTTTTGTAGCACCAGGCTAAACTAAAACAAACCCTTTCCCTACATCTACATTTGATTGAAAGATAGACATGAACGAAAGGGTGAAGTATCCTAAGTGATGGGCTCAGTGGGATATTGAATTTATGTCTACGCTTTGATGCTTCTGGGTTTCGTTTTCTGCTCCTGAGTAGAATTAATTCTGTTCCCCACAGGAGCTGATTTGGTATTTTACATTCCCCCCCTTGCTCCCCAATTTTATTGTTTTAAATCCAACTTTAGGGAAAAGACAAGAAGTCAAGGAGAGAAAGAAGGAATGAAAAGTGGAGAGGGGACCTTTTACAGCACAGATGTCGTTAAGACCCTTTTTAATATCCTAAGCCCCGTTTTGTCTGTCTTGGTTTCAAAAAGAGACCAGAAACTCTTTTAAAGGGGCCCTCGAATCCTCATTTCCAATTCCGTGTTCTCCCTGACAAGCCTTTACCTTGTGTTCTTGACAGGTACACCACTGACAGCATTACTTTTCCCCTTGTACTTCACAGTGACAGCCAGAAACAAGGCAGTCAGTGCCACGCACGGACTGATCCAGCATCCCTAAATCCAGTGGGGAAAACCCCCCTGCCTCTGCCCCCACATCCTGGGCTGGCTGTGGGGAAGAGCTCTCCCAAACACCCCCAAACCAACAAAACACTGTCGAGGCTTCCAGAGACTCATCAGCATTCAGAGCTGCCACCTCCACACGGTGCAGGACACTTCAAAGAGTGTAAAAGCACAAGTATATATGGAACAAAGCAATAAAAGGGAGCAAAATAGGTGGAAGAAAAGAACTGCTACAAACGAAGGGCTTTGTCTGGAAGTTTGCTTCCTGATAGCCTGTGCCCTGGTTGCAACACGGCGTTGCTCCAGATTTTTCAGTGCTCCAAATGCTGAGCTGATGGTCAGCTACACAATATAAACACCCGGGTCTCCAGGCACAGCAGAGCCATTCCTCATCCAGCAGTTACACAAAACCTAAGCTAGCCTCACTTACAAGTAGCTCCTGCAGGAGCTACACATACACATCCATGTGGTATGAAGGGACGTTTCACACATTGTTGCCCTGGTTTTTGCTAAAGCCTTCTGTTTTAACCTTGGAGTCGGAATTCTTTCTCACACAGTTTCATGTAAATAATAGCCAATGTTTACTTAACGGTATTTTCTGTTTTTCATTCCTTTTGTGATAAGAGAACTTTGATGAGCATCTTTTTTCTCCAGTGGGATTGAGAAGGAAGTGACATGTCCTCCAATCCCTTGTGGAGCTGGGAATTGTATAAGAATGTGACATATGTCAATAAAGTGTCTTTCTCCCTCCTTTCTGCTGAACCTGGCAGGTGTGAGAGTGTCTTTATTTTTTTTCCCAGACACAACACATCTGTCCATTTTCCTACCAACACCATTCCACCAGTCATGCCCTTGGACTACCTGAGGTGCCCAGGGCTCACACCAGAAGGGTGCTGAACTACTTGGGCCCAGCACAGTGTAGCTGCCCAAATCCACATCAAGGGATCCATGGCAGAGATCTTCCCCAGGGCAGAGAGTTCCAAAGAGCAATGCCACAACTTACACCTCAAATCTGGGCCACGTTCTCATCTCCTGAGAAGAACAAATGTCGGTTCTGAAATTCAGAAGTGAGGTTTGAAAGCTAAGGACTCGAGTATAACCAGTATTTACCTTTGGCTGAGTTTGCAGATAGGTTGACACAAAACCTATGACCTGTACCAAATTCAAACTGTGCCTCTCCTTTGAGATTTGCTGTTCTGTTGATATTTCACCAGCAGGGCCCTCCTTTGAAGAAGGATAAATCCTCCCTTGGAAGCAGCACAGAAATCCCTGCAGAAGCTGCAGTTTACAGGGGACCCACATCACACAGGATTGGCTGACTGACCCTTCCTTCCCGAGAGGGGATGCCTTGATGGCTGAGGCAGTCAGGAATGTTCATATTGGGCCCGGATTTGTTTATTCCAGGGCCTCAGATGCTTTAATGCAGACCTACTTATAGCCTGCAATGTGTGAGTGACTCTGCTATTTTGGCACTAATATTGTCAAATGGCATTAATTAAAACAAATCGCTTATAAAACAGGCTGGATTCATCAACAATAAGTGAGGAGATATTTTTTCTTT
>VYXC01000687.1:0-23375 GCA_013397175.1 Platysteira castanea
CTGCGTGGTTATATGTTTTCTAAACGCTAACAGTATCATCCTTCATTTTATTAACCCTGTAGGGAAAGATATAAGGCCATGCTTAGTGACTACACTGACGCTGGATATCACTAAACGCAGTCATGGAATTCACACTTTATCATTCTAAAATACAGATACTTGGTTAAAGGAGAGTTGTTTAAGCTCCCTTCATAGTTAACTGAAAAGAAAATAGGCACTTCCAGACGTAAATTCATTTGATACCAAGATGAATCCCTCTTTATTACAGGGGAAGCCTAAATAACTACCTTAAACTAGATGCCTCAGTGGCTGCAGCTTGATGGGATGTGTCTCATCCCTTTGTCTAAGGAAGGAAAAGAGCTACAACCTCTACAGTCTGAAATTCAATATGATGCATAATATTCTTAATGGCAAATACTTGAAAATGCATCACTGATAACTCACCCAGAACTGTAACAACAGGTCACTGAAACTGCTATTTATAGTGAAGCTTATTATCATTTATCCTCCTTGGGTTGAGCGACCTTGGAATTTTTGCACATCAGATCCTTGAAATTTCATTTATTGCCTGGTCTCTGGCAAAGGAAGGAGACCATCTACATGCTCTGGTTTTTAATGTGAGCAGTAGAACCAGTAATTGCTGCAGTGCTCGAGCTCTTCATTTGGCTTTTTACCATTGCCCCATGGTGACAGCGAAGTGTTATGATGGTCCCACTTTGTAAAGAATGGAGAAGTTACTGAGTTTCAGCCTAGCACAGGTGCTGCTGTCTAGAGTGTCTTCTGTCCTCAACCCCTCTCTTTTTAGTTCTTCTTGTCTTTTTCCATCATAGGCACCACGAACAAAGCTTTCAAGGCAGAGTGTCACAACCCAGAATAGAATTATGAAGATATAGGTATAGGAAACATGAAAACACGAACAGTGCTGTGAGCTCCCTTCATTTTGATCAAATACTCATAACCTCCTGCTCTGTTTCACCGAGACTAACTTTTGTTGCTGTTTTCTATCCAAAGGACTTTTTTTCCTGTAAAATCATGCAATTTCCCATATAGTGGAGAGTCAGGTTTCCAGGCAGTTGCACACGTAGATCAACACATCGACACAGTGATACAAGTTAAGGTCACTGGGCATTCTGGCTCTGGTTGGCTCAGACTGCCATGACCTTGCAGCTGCAATAACATCCTTCTTGTGAATGCATTTTGTATATGACTGCCTATAATTCTTAAAATGCAAACATAAACATAAGAAAACCAACATAAATAGTCCTTTCAGTGAACCACCAGTAGCATCAGGGGGTTAGACCTATTTTATCCTAAGTTTCCCTACTTTGAGGGAATTTTTATATTGAATTTTTAATTTCTGGGCATTCTGTAGTCATTGATGGTTATATTCTCAACACACAAGTGCACAAGATGAAGTCATTCAAGCCAGTTTCATATTTATATCTGATCTCCAAGTGATCATATCACTTCTATCCAGAACTGCAGCATGCAGAATGTCCCACTGATTCTTTTCAGGCTTATGTAGTGCTTATGATTAAAACTGAGGTCTGAAAGCCAGGCTGTACATACAAAGAGGCAGCCTTGGTTCCTAGAAGTGATAGTGCTTCTCACAATTTAAAAGATTAGGGCACAAAAAAGCAGAGTTTGTTCCCTGAGTTCCACTGCCGGATTTAAATGCCCCCAGGTTGTACAGTGCTGAGGAGAGCAGTCACTTCTGAGAACAAAGGGCAAGCTATTCTGAAGGGCAACGTAAGGCTATTTTTCACAAAGCTTCCTCCAGGACCCTCAGCAGAAGACCCACATGTTCAAAAAAAAAGGAAGAAATTCTCAATATGCTTCCCAGCTGGCTCTTGGGTATGTGAACCTGAATCCTTGCAAATGCTCCAATTACCTGAAGTTACCTGAAATCTTGCTTGCTGTGAAAGGCCACCATGGTCTTACTGTTCTGTCCTACAGCTCTAATGTCAGGATACCTGAATGGACAATCTTGCACAGCCCTCCAGCCAGATCATGCACCACATGGTTTCCCCTCAGAGAAGGGGAATCTCTCCATCATCTTGCATCTCCTGTTTTCCTTCCACAGCACTAGTATTCCTAGGAAGTGGTGTTAAACTTGCTTTCTATTCTTCACACAAATATGCAGGTTAGCACACTAGAGGCTTACAATTAAGACTGAAATTTTAGATTTAGAAGGGGTTTTATTCTTTTTCATTTCACATATCACTCAGTTATTTAATACCTCAAAATAATCACTTTGCTTCTTCCCTCTTCTTCCATTTGGAATAGATAGCATAAAAGAAAATAAACTCCTGTTATTTCAAGATCAGCTCTCTACATTTTCCCTTTTTGATTTAAATGGTATCCATTCCTTTGTCTTATGCACTGTGTAATACACAGTCTCTGTGGACTCCACAATTTATCTTGTGTAATCTCTACTGAAAGGTAAACTACTCAAAGTGCAGCATAATCTTTCCAAGACTGATTCTTTCATTTTTAAAAAGCATATGTAAAGATAACCAAATGGTAGGTCCCATGGAGCCTATTCATAATATAATCAGGCAGTTTCAATTTTGAAACACATTATTCCAACAGCAGCTTCCATCATTAATAAAATAGATATTCCAGTTGCTGCTGGATATTATGCTAGCCACATTCTCTCTACTTTGCGAGTCAGTGAAGAATTCCTGACTCCAGGCACTTCTTTCCTGTCCTGTATAGCTTAAGCAGGTCTCTGTCAGCAGCTTGAGAACCAAATCTTCAGAAGTTGTAGTTGCTGTGTGTTCTGAAGGAAGTCCTCTTGCTTTCTGCCTCTCAGGAGATCCACTCAGGACCTGGGTAGGCTGCTTCATATGTATGAGTTGAGCTAGTCAGATAAACAAGGTTTCCATATCTCTGGATGCTCTTCAGGTATAATTATATCTAATTCCTCTGATCATTATTTTGAAGACTTCTATTATTTTCAAACACCCTGCAGTTATGCTCCTCTGCATTTGCAAATATGTTTCATAACAACTTCAAATACACAGTCATGTTGGGAGGGAACTGTGACCCTACATGGTTCTGTTTTCCAGTGTGCTATATTGAACGACAGCTTTAAATTTTTCAGTGAGAGCCCAGATCCTTGATCTTTAAAAAGTCAGGAATCATGATTTGAGATGAAAGGAAATCAGTATTGTAGGCTGGCTTTAGAAACGTGGCAGACCATTTGTATTCTGTCTACTGAAGTACATATGAAAAGAGTCTCCTTGTCCGTCTTGCATGACAGCAAACATGCACCAAATTGCATAAATGCATAAAAAATATTTTTTCACTTTTTTCCTCACTCCTTTCAACCTACACTTTACATGTCCTATTTATACCCAGCACCCAGTAACTCACTCTAATCAGAAAAGGTCCGTGCATCATTTGGTGTACACCAGCCCAGCATGATATTAGAGTCAGAAATGTATAAATATGTGAAACTTCCTGCCTGATGCACATAAAAGCCAGTCCACAGCAGCAGTAGGAAGCAGAGACAGGTCCTCTTTTGCAGATGCACATGACTCTGCTACCTGGACATAAGAGAAGTGACCTTTAAATTTACAGCAGTACATAACTTACCAGGGCTCCATGGCACAGATGCACATGCACACGAGACAGTTCATTGCAGCACCTTTTAGACCACGTCTAGTTTGCCTTTCCCATTAGCCAGGTTACTTGCTTGGTCATCGGGGCTCTAGAATGGTACATGCTTATAGTTTTGAATTTCAATTTCCAAACAAGAAGTTATGGAAGACAATATCCCAGATGAAAAAAAAAAAGTTTATAAAAGGAATACTGAGAGATGGGGTTTTCTTCTTATTAATGACTGCCTGTGCTTTGTTCATATCTGCTTTGTATTCATGGTAAAAGATAGGTATTTTCTTATCAGACTTATTAAACTCTTAATTTTATTTAGAAATAGTTTGATGTTACTCATTTGCTTTAAATGTACATTTGATGCGATTAAGAGCTGGATGGTTACTTCTTGATATATGGTCCTAAAATTTCCTCTGAAGAACAGTGTGTGTATAGTTCCAACATTAAGAGGTAAGAGGGGACATGTTTGAGTGGTGTATTAGTCACATCTTGGTGTCCTGGAACCTACATCAGCAAAACTTGTTTTGGGCTTTGGTCTCCTTTGTAGCATAATGGGGCTAAATATTATTTGCACTGCTGAATGGAATTTTTTACACTTTTTGTTCATTAGTTTTTCTCAAGAAAGGTGACATATTTTAACAACTAGGCCTACAACCACAGAGCACTTTAAAGAGAAAATATGCTACACATCACCTAGCCAGAATGTTTAGCAGTAATGACAGTAGGTTATTAGCAGCCTGCAAAAACATTCCCATATAACAATATGTCCAAAGACCACAAAACAGTGACATTTCACTTCAAAGTAGAGCTGAAACTGTACCTTTTCAACTGCAAGTATGTTAATCATTATTCAGGAAGATTGATTGGACTTAATGTCAGTAAGTTTACAGACTAACTTAACCAGTTTCCCTGTCCACCAATCTGTTGTTCCATATGTCCAAATCTAAGGCAGAGAAGTGTCTCAGGAGACAGCAACACATTTTGTGCTCTGAGGCATCCATCACAGCTGGGTCTGAGCTCTGCCTCCTGAAATGTTCACACCAGTGCCTGCAACTGCCTTCCTCATCAGTGGCTTCCAAATGAGCCTTCTTACCAAAGTTATTCAGTTGCTTCAGTTGACGGGAAAAAGTGGAGTGGTAGTCAGAGGCCTTACAATTTGTAAGCCTTCCTTTGAAGCCAGCCAATTGCCAGAGAGATGATGGAAGGCACACAGCCCAGGAGCTACCCTAGACACGCTATTAGAAAGCGTTTAATGGTACAGGAGCTGCTGCAATCTCAACAAACATCGTATGTCATGCCTTGGTCTATTCTCTAAGAATGAAGATGTGATGAATGAGCAGAAGATCACTGAGACACAGCAGTGCCATTTGCCTTGCTTTTTCAAGGCACTGAATGGAAGTTTAGACAAGCAGCTTCCTTGGAAGTGGATAGATGTGGTTACAAACACTCACAGAGCTGCCAAGGGCACTGATTTGTGCATCTGTTTGGTCCATGATTAAGAGGCCTATACTTGACAGGAATACACATCATTCTTTGAGTCTTCCCTAGAAAGCTGATTAAAAAACCACCAAACCTTCCTAAAACAGTCTAAAATATCAGTGAAAATACCTTTGTCCCTGTAATAGGACAGGCCATTCTTTAAGAGATTGTGGGCCTTAAGGCCAATCCCCAGTGTGCTCCATGATGCAACCTCTTTAATGCAACAGATGTTTAAAGGTGCCACAGGTAAGCTAGGGAAGGAAAGCCAAATGGTTATCAAAGAGCAGTCCCAAAACCAAAGAAAAGTCCATCTGGCAACTAATTTACCATTATTTCTAAGACTTAAATAAATTCTCCTTTCTGTCATTCTCCTGACACTATTCTGTGTGGTTTTGTAACCCCTTTTCAATTCCCTCTTCTAAAAATGTCTGTGGGTACTTAGCTCTTAAAAATGCTTCTTACTTTCTTAGATAAAAAGTTGCTGCTAGACACACTTTTCTTTTTCTTTAATCACTTTTGCATATTCCTACTCTCTCTTTATATACAAAAATATACTCTCTTTATATACACATGGTGTAGCTGGGCCAGGCTGGAGTTTCTTTGGGGCAATATTTATTGAAACCTGTTCATCAATTTCATGTACTTGTTCCAGCACATAAGTATTTCAAGAGATACATGCTGTGATAAGTGGTATAGTGTTTGCAGGAAGCCCTACTATCTACAAAACCACTTCTACAGGTAAAGAACAAGGTAGAAATACATGGACATGTGCAGCTTGTCCTGATAGACCTGCTTGATGTCTTGATTGGCTTGGAAGAGGAATGTGAATGAGTAAAAGAGCACAGTATGTTGTTGCCTATTTTAGAAATACTTGTGAAGAACTTCAAACTCTATAAAAAAGTTATTATTTGGTGACACCAAAATAAGACAATACTCCATAGTTTCTGGATATGCTGAAATTTCTTTAAAAATGGGAGTCATTTTGAGCTATAAAATGAAGAAGCTGCATTGGCCATACTTTGTATGTCAAACAACACACACTTTGATACCAAATAAAATTCCAGATTGGGAAGTTAGACTAGACAAAGGAAAATGAAGAGCCCAATAGAAAAAATATTTCAGAATTGCTGCAGTCCAACATAAAAAGTATTTCAGAAATGCCCTGTCATGCTCTTTGTGCCTTGAATAGCCCAATCAGATTTTATTACTTCATTTCAAAAGGAGCATAACTGAAACAGAAGCAGTTGGCTTGAGAAGGGCAGAAAATCATCAGAGAGTTGGAGCTGCTGCCTACGTGCAGGGAGCTGCAAATGATCATGGCTATTACTGGAAAGAGTATAAGGAGCAGATACGATAAGGGAACCTAAAATACTGTTGCAAGTCAGGACAGACAGCTACAACCCAGGAAAGGTATTTTGGAGCCATTGCTGACTGTCTTCCAAACTCACTGACGTGCTGTGCAACAGCAGCCAGGAGAGTCAGTGAGGCTCTGGGCATCATCAGGAAAATTATTGGGAATGCCACATTTCAAGGAGAACATGGTGGTCTTAGAGAAGGTACAGAGAAGAAAAACTGCAGTGGTCAAAGGAATGTAGAGGTTTCTCCATAAGGAGTGACTAAAGAGGCCATGGCTCTTGCGTGATTAGAGGAGGAGATGGATGGGGCATGAGACTGAGCTTTATAGATCAGAGAGGCAGAAGATGAACTATATGTATAACTGGGCTGTCAGCTGGATCCCATGAAGTACTGGCACTGGGTATGCTCAAGGAAACTGGTAGGAGACTGGATTAAAACACAGAAATGAAAGCATCTCTCAGGGCTGTGGGTGGTGAGCACCTGGTGTTCTTTGCTGTGGGATATCATGGAGGCAGACACTGCCAGCAGGTCCAGTGGAGGGAGGCAGTCATCAAATTCAGGGTCTGCAGGTCCACACACACATGTTAAACAGAACAAACAGGGCTGCACACCCTCTGGCATCTCTCACACACAGTTCTCATTGATGGAGGGGCATGAGGAGGGTGGGCTGTAGATAGTGGCAGTCATGTGCCACCTCTATGAGATTGTTAATCTGCACCCACTGATCATTTCATATATTCTTAATACATAATGTAGTAAAGGTAATTAGGATATCTCGTTACCACCAGTCTATAAAATGTAGGCAAAGAGACACTTTATGTATTGCATATTCAGCAAAATGTAAACAAAAAGTAGTCTTGAATACTCCAAATTCATGGAAATCATTGTGAATGACACAGAGTTAAGTGGGTCATCGAACTCAGACATGAGCCTACCCACCAATTAGGGTAACATCAAGAGGAATACTTGTCAGCTAATCCCTGAAGACAGGAAGAGATTCATTCTGTATATAATTTGTTAATCACAGTATGACTTGGGTTGGTTTGCTTGTGTTCTGGCACAGTATTTCTCTTGCTCATGTGGAAGAAGGGAATTAATTCACTGTGTATTTCTGTCACTTTCCACAAGGGAAAAGACTTTAAAGGGCAGGGAGTAGAAGGTAACTTCCATAAATGCAAATGCTTTTACTTCTGCTTCCATTACTGTGGAAATTAAGAATTCAGGAAAGGCTGGTGTTCAGTTCCTTCAATACAAAGATTTGGCTCACAAAAGAAAGCAGGTGTATTTATAAACTTCCTTCATATAAACATTTTCTTGAGTCTGTCTCTCCACTGGTCATGTCTGCCAACTATTACTCTTTCTCATTATTGCCTGCCACTGTAGGGAGTAATTTTTCTTTTGGTTTTATATTAGAGCAGCTTGAGGACCCAGAGCTGAGCTCCACGCTACTGAAAGACAATGAACCATGACCAGTAAAATCTCCAGTAGCACAAGTGAAGTCCTCAATCTAATGATTGGAAAATATTTTATAATTATGAAACTGAGTGAAATCTCAGGGTGTGACAGTGTACATGGCTTTGTATGAATACACAATTTTTTTCAACTTTTTACCCTGGGACCAAACCCAGGCTTTCAACAGCCGAATTGTTGTAAGTTACAGGGAGTTATTGCTATTTTCTTTATGATCCTAGATTACATCTACTGTCACATTTAACAAGGTAAGGTAAGTTATAAGATGGCACTTCTAGCCACTGCATGAAAGAGAGGGATTTGGGGTGGGGTTTTTTTTGGTTTTCTGGGGTTTGTTTTGTTTTGTTGGGTTTTTTGTTTGGTTTTTTTTGTGGGCTTTTTGGGGGGGTTGTTTTGGTTTGGTTTGGTTTTTTTGGTTTTGGTTTGGTTTTTTTAAACTTTAAGTTTCTAATTTAGTAAAGCCTTGAAGATGTAGGCATGTTTTGCACTTGTGGTTTTCCTCCTCTCTGTGTCACTCTTATTAAACAGGGATGTTGTACTATGAGAGGTTCTCGATGTGGGGCTTTAGAAGTTACTGTGCAGTAATGTTGCCAATAGCTGTTTCTAGTGCTGAAACTCCGAATTAAAAGGGAGTGACTGGAAATTCACCTACCATATTACTGCCACATGAAGCCACAACTGTAAGAAATGTTTTGATGGAACTTAGTGCTATAAACCTACTTTCCTACCCTAGTCATCATCCAAAATTCTTGGGAATCCGACATGCTTTTGTGTCAGATCATGCCTAAATCATGCAACAAGACAGTTCACATATCCTTGCAGCCCTTTGTAGATGCAGCTGCCTTGGATTACAGGATTAGCTGCATCTACAACATTCTTGTTTTGTAGTGTCTGTGTTCAACCCATGTCTCAGAACCTGACTGACAGCAATAAGGGTCAGCAGTAAGTTCAAATTTCAGAAGTTACTAATAAAACACTGGCTTTCATTCCTATCCAGAAACTGAGGGAAATAATATTAAACTTTCAGTTCCTCAGTGACCTAATCTTCCTCACTTGTGAATGAATTGGCTTTATAAAGAACAGAGCATAGAGGAAGAATAGGAAAAATATCCCTACAGATACATTTATATAAGGCAAGCTCCATGGGTTGTTTTATTAATCTCTTCTTTCCATAAGATGTCAAAAGGAGAGACTGTTCTACCTTTTAAGGCATCAGCAGCTTCAAGCTCCTGTGCACAGAATCTGTCTGCGTTGACAAGAAAGGGGACTGTAGCTGCAAATGTGAAGAAAAAGAGTGGTAGCACCTTCTTTAAATGGAAATAAATGGGGTTTTATCAGTGTCATACTGCTAACTTTGTCCTGCTGGAAAAAAAGGGAGACAGGAAACTTTCCTGCAAATCCTTCTGTATATTTGCAGCAGAAAAAAAGTGTCCATCATAATAGTGGTCCCATCAGCAGGGGAGCAAGTGGTAAACATGCCTGGCCTGGTAATGGTGGATGGCTCCCCTGTGTAATGCTCAGGTAAAACTGAATCCTTCCAGGCAGCTCATCTCTGTCAGATCTCTTCAGCGATCACTGAACCTATTGTGAAATTAGGGGGAAAAAACCCAAAACAACACTGCAACAAAAAGCCCACCTGGAAAGCATGAAGAAGCTTTTAAAATCTGAAGAAAACCGAATCCCCCCAGAAGCCAGGAGGACACCTGGGAAACTGAAAGCAGCCCCTTGCTCTGGGTCTGCAAGCAGCACCTGCCAACACGAATGACACAGAGGGTGCCCTCAGTTTTTTAAATCTGATTAAATTTAATTCTGATGGTTTTACCAGTTTTCCTTTAACTAGGTATCTGTTTTACAGACATGGGACTGGTATTGCCTGTGTATCAAAGGAGATGAACACAAATAATTTGTGACTGACTTAAGGCTAAGAGACATATTCTGCAATGTTGGCAACAAAACCAAACAGCATAAAAAGAATTTTACCTTGGTATCCTAGTTACTGTCATCACCCAAGGAAAAGTGACAGGGCATATGAGTAGCACAAGCATTGCAGGGGTTCAGCCCATATGCAGGTGAGAGAATCACATCAGACAAATCCATTTCGCAATGTCACAAACAATGTCACCTCCAAATTCCTGAAAAGGGGGGGAGTAAAGGTGGCTGGTTTTGCCTGATGGGATTTTAGCAACAGCTGTAGTTTTGAAATTAGAAATCCAGAACCTACTGATGTCAAAGCAGAGACCGTGAAGTTCACAATAGGCTACTGCACAGATTAGCCATCAGACTCCAGGTAATGCAAATATGTAAGGGCTTCAATTTTACAGTGTGACAGATTTTTTAATCTTAAATGCTGCTGTTGGATTTGTTTCAGAGAGAAAATGAGAAGGTTTTGTCATGACCCAGTTGGAACAGGTCACTGAGCTTTGGGACTGCTTATGATCTGGGTGCAATGCTGTGAAAGAGAGATAGTGCACTCCTTAGTTATCCTTCAATGAGAGTGCAAGGTCGGGAACAGGCAGTGGGATGAATGTGCCTGAGAGAAAGGCTGGAGACCTCCAGATATGTTTCTTGGAAGCAGTGCTGCCCAGAGACACTTACAGAGAAAGGACATGTAAATTGAAGTCTAATGGGACAAAGGCCCTTCAGCATTTACCACCTTATGCTCAAAAATGCATGTGACAGGACTCCAGATGGTGTACAAACGTGAAGAGGATTTGCCCGGACCTTTTCCTGCAGCGAATTCCCCACGCAGCTTTTAAACTCAGAAAAGCCCAGGTTCATTACAATACTCCACTGCTCACATTTGTGAATGGAGACAGCACAAAGCTACAGATAGGGCTGCAATCCCAAAGAAAGCAGAGCCAAAAAGAGAAGGGTAAAGTTTTGGCAGGATTAGTGAATATTCAATCAAATTTGTGCTGTTTTTTAAAATACCTGTAAGATTTCAACTGACGTAATTGAGTTGGGAATATTCCCCCAATTACTTCTCAATGTATCAGTAGTGGGGTTGATTTTTTTATAGACAAAATTTTTCTGCTTTAATTAGGCTTGAAATGTTGGCTTTATGACTGGTTTTCAACTCCTGCCTTCATTCCATACTGTCTTTCTATAAAGCTCTTCCTCTAAGCAGCCTTCATCTCTACATTGTAAGACTGTGGTAATTAGTTGGAGCTTTGCTGAGTTTATGGAAATCTTGTAAGTGAAGTCATTATAATGGAGTTCGGTGTTTCATCCTCTTGCTTTTATTTGCAAAATTATTGGCTTGATAAAAGAAACAGATTTTGACTATGTGATGGCTGTGGATACTTGAAAAATTGTCTCCAAACTTGTGTCTTAGTTAAGTGTACAGTACAGTCCCTCATTTAAAGGCCACAGTGACCTTGTGGGTAGGAAGTCCAGGGATATGGTGACAAGTAGGTACCATTCAGCTCACTAATAAAGCACACCCTGTCACCCATTTAGTTATCAGGTCCCAACGGTGGCTAAACACATATATTTGCATCTTCTTACCACCTTATTGTGGGTTCAAAATCGCCTTTAGTTTAAAAACAATCAAACAAACAAAATTTATTTTTGCCTTCTCTAGTTTATTCAGTAGTGATTCAGGCAATGTAAAGCAAGTGGTGTATTTGAAAACTAAAGAAATTCAGTGTTATTCATAAAAGCACAAACCTACAGATCTCTAGAAACTACATCTTCAGCTCTCTCCCACGAAGAGTTCTATCTCAGGAAGAAAAACCCCTCCAAGGCAAACTGGGCATCTGACAATGCAGCTGTCTTTGTAGACTGTTTAAAGTGAAATGGTTTGATAGAGTAGATAATAAACCAGTGCTGGAAGGGGCACAGTGAGAACTAAAGAAAAAGTGGGTATGTTTGCAATAACAGCTAGCTGATGGAAAAGCCAAACAAGCACTGAGCGAGTTAGAGTCTGGCTGAGAGGCATAGCAGGTGTTAATGGCTCCAGTGGCTGAAGGGACTTCTGAACAGAAAGGTATGAAAAAGTCAGGCCAGGATAAGGATGGCTGCCTGCTAGACTTCCACCTTAACAACCGGCTGATGTGGAAAGAAAATGGAAGTTCAGCTTAGGTTCCATTTTGGAACAGGAGTTGAAAATTATTATCTTGTAATTCCCAGTCATGTTATCCAAGGATATGTAATGGTGTTTAGACAAGAGAATCTGTAGAGCTAGCTTATTCATCTGTCTTGCTAAGAGGGTTAATGTTGGGAACCAAAGGCAATTAATCAGTGCATCTTCTAAAACCTGTTTATTTCCCATGGGAATTGATTTCAGACTTGAAAGTCTTAGAGTCCTTATGGCTAAATAAAACAGTGCAACATTTGAAGTATGCAAATGGTTTTATGACAATTGTAGCTCTTCTTCTTTCAGCACAGCATTTGCCAACAGGCTATGAATTTGAATTTGTTCCCAAACCAATTTCAACATAATTTTAGCATAATTTTTGTCAGCTTGCCATGATGAGTATTCATTGTTTATTTGTGCCATATGAATATTCATTCAAGTTTGCAATGATGTTTCTCTCTACTGATTTGGCAACGATCACATAAGCAAATAATTCATTGAACACACGTAATTTTTAAATACATCTTTGGTCTGAAGTCTACCAAGAGCATTGCAGCACTGAGAAAGTTTTTCATCCAGACACTCTCAAAAGTATTTGTGTTACAGTGCGTTCGATGTTTGGCTTTTGATAAAACTTCATGAAGCCGTCATCCTCAACTTGCCACCTCAGTGCTACAGCACAGACTGCAGTCACAGATTTGCATAACTGCTGAAGTTTGAACTGCTGATTTAGTAGTTTATTCATGGAGTGAATAACCTACAATATACATAATTTAAGATTTTGTAAACCATCTTGTGGTGCCTATAGGCATGGCTGTGTCAAGTATTATGCTTATGTAAGATGCAAGTTTTCATCTAAGGCTCTTAAAGGCAAAGTCAGCAAAGGGGATTTCAAGATAATACAGCATAATGAGGATTATGTGTTGGTTAAGTTTAATGCTGATTATTTTAATTATCCAATTTCCTGATAGAAAAAAAATGGATTTTCAAATGGAAATGCGAACTTTTCAGTTTTCCATTCACTTCTATACTTCCATATTTCATTTTATATTTTAAAACAAAGGAAAAACTAACTAAAAGTATATTTGGGTGGAATACTTTTTCTGCTGCCTTCACTTTTTTTTTTTATGTCTCCTAAGTCCACAAAGAAATCATAAGATAATTGTGACACTTTTTTTCTGACTTTAAATTGATAATGACATGCAGAGGCTCAATCTATTGGTAATCTTTTCAAAAATATTTTCTGTCTGAAAAACGTGTTGATAAAAAGATAGTAAAAGCAATCCATAGATGCTGTAAAGGGCTAATGATGTTCTTTTGATGAAATTCTCAGGCAGTATATTGTGAACATCTCTGCAGTGGTTCATTCCAGAGCTATTTTCCAGTTTACAGTTTCTCTGATTGTTTGAGTAGAATAAAACCTGGGAACAGAATAAAAATAAAGTAACAGTAAAACTTTTCCTTGGATTACACTTATTGTTTGACAGATTGAGAAATTTATCATGCAACTGGAATGGAGTGTTTCTATTTTCATAATTGCTGTGTATGTGATAAGATATTTCTAAAATAGAACATTTTGCGTGCAAACCAAATGCATTACTGTTACTGTGTTATTGTTTGTCTTTTGTCCACTTTTTTGGATGTTTGGTAAAAGGAAAAATCACTAAGCCTTGTGTTCATGTTCATTGCTATACTCTGAAGATAAAAAAGGGGCAATGAGCATGGCTTTACTAATTGTTTATTGTGATTTGCCTTTTACTTGGATTAATGGAGCACATTGCTTAAATTCCTGTTCAGTATCCCACTTTGTTCTTAAAGCAGGTGGCAACTGGTACTCAAAGTATGCAGTAGGTCTGGAAACAGCAATCAGACATCTGCTGTGTGTGGAAATGAAGGGGGTGTGTGTTTGTATATATACACGTACCTAAATATATACACACACATATCAAAATGGGCATTCATATACGCATGTATCTGTGTGCCTATCCATACATATGCATGGATAGGAAAATATGCATGCATATTCTAGATTTTCAAAATAAAGCCCCAAATTAACCAGCTAATACATTCTGCTTAAGAGTTTTCTCTGATTTTACTGCTAATATTTCCATGTGGGGTTTTTTGTTTTGAAAACAAACAAGTATTTTCCTGTGTGAACCTCCCCCACTCACATTATCTTCCCAGACAACACAATTTCTCTTCCTTATTTTCCATTTCATGTTCTTTCTCAAAGAAGCACCCCTGACTCCTTCTCTAAAATCACAGGGCTCTGACAGCTGTCTGCTCTTAACTGATTTTTTTTTCATCTTGAAATACAGCATTCCTGGCAGCCCAACACCCTGTACTGTAGCTGCTTTGCAGTTTTAAATTCTTCTCCACTCTCCACACCCATTAGTCACATTCTCTTCCCCACGGTGGATCTCTCTATGTTTATCTTGCTCACCATGATGAATTTACCCTGTGCTGGTTAACGATGTACTCACTGGGTCAATTCATAAAACCAAGTTAGGTATTTATTAAGAGCAATGATGGAGAGGTGCAATTGCACCTGCCTTTTAGCAGTGTGTACACAGACTTCAAATCATGCCTTCCTCAGGCTTGGACTCACCAATTCCCATGCAGCTCAGTAGCTGATTTGAAAAATAGGTTGTAAGGGCTTGGATTTCTCAGTTATTCCACCATCAGTTTATCACTGTCATATCTGTATGGCACCACTGTAAAGCCACCTGTGAAGCGATGTCTATTTCATATTTTGCATCGGGGCAGTTGGCCTTGAGACAGCATCTTGAAAGCATTATACTGACCTGTGCGACTGGAAGGGTGTTTGCAAGATAATCATCTAGTTAATGAGCTCTGCTAGAAATCCCATCGATACTCCTCCTTCCAAGAAAATAAAATGCCTTGGAGGGAAGTCTTTCATCTGCTTTCCAACAGAACCAGTGAACATTTGGGCAATATTTTATGTACTGTTGTATGTTGTAGGAAATGTGTCCTGGAGGAACTGACTGTAAAGTCTGAGGAAAAACTTGCCTGAAACTGTGGCCTCGCACTTCTTTAATGACAGGTACAAGTCAATAAAGCAAAAATACAACTGCACTCCTGAACTTAATTTAGTCAACAGTGTTTGTTGAACTCGTGCATGGAGCAATTAGCAATATCCAAACTCTTCCCTTTACCAAAGACAAAAGGAAAAATCCCATCCATTTGAAGTGGTCTGAGACAATTTACTAAGGATGGGAAGTGAATGACTTCTGCCAGTTTTCCCATGATTGTACCAAAAGAGACAGCAAACTGGCAGCCTGCTCAGATGGATCTTTCAGTTAAAATCATGTAGAGTTTTTTTCTGAAAATAGAAATTATTATCTTGTACACAGTAGTTAATTTTTCAAAGCATGTGTTCAGAGCACTTACTAAAATCTATTTCTGTGCAGATGATGTGAGACTAGCAAAGTGATGAAAAAATATTTAATTACAAAAGAAATCTGAGAACTCTGTCTTCTCACAATTATATCAGAGCCTGTAAAACTTCATTTACTTAATTACTGTCAAGAACTGTTTGAACAGTTTTGAGTGTAGGGTAGAAACTAGAGATTATAATTGCCCTGTTTTGCATGCGATACCCTGCAATAAACAGGAATTTTAAGTTATGGAGAATAAATGAGCAAGAGAAACTGAGGCTGTGTCCTTTGTCAAGCAAAGGAATTTTCTGGTGTGCCCTGCCTTCCACCTCTTCTTATTGTTCCCATCAGAGGTAGTTCAGAAACTGATGGTGGATTTCCCCTGCCTTTGTGTGGTTCTTGTTTGGGAAGGACACCAGGATGCTGAAGCATCTTCCTGCTGTGAAACAGGAATGTGACCTGGGCAAGCAGGACTGGGGCATAGCAGAGGGTTTGTAGGTTACATTAGTGCTGTGTCCATTATTTTCTTGTTCTAAAATTATCTTTGAAATCTTAATCATCCAGATTTCAATCTGTGATGTCATAATGAATCTGTAGATAACATGCTTTAAGATAAAGTGGATTGGTTCATTACTAATATCAGAATTGTGCTAAACCAGATGCTGAAATAAATACTTATGTACCAAATATGCCTACACCCACACAATCACACACAGACCATGAATATATAGAATATATATGAATGTCAATGCACAACGCTTTAATAGCACTCTTAAAACATTCTTTCTGTTAATTTTATTTTCACTTTATCTCTGCATATCAGCTTTAACTTCTGATTTCAACATTTTGGCTTTTCTTATTTCAAAAAATCTTAGAACTTTGTTGTAATATTAACAGAGTTGGGTTTGGGAGTTTGGTTTGTTTGTGGTTTAATTTTTTTTCTCTTTAGAAAAGAACTTTTGCCTTGAAAGTGAGGTTATTTTTTATAGATTCCAAGCCAGGTGCTGTAAATAGACATCAGGATGATGATATAAAATAGAAATGAAATTTGAGAGACTCTTCTCAGAGAGCTAGAACTAAATCTTTTAAATATTTCAAAATTTATTTTTGTGAGTAATAGTAAAGAAAGTTATATGCTTGTATGTTGGTCATATAGTCAAATCTAGGACTGACTTTATAAGGAACCTGCCTATTTGTTTGAAATGTATTCCCCTAGTAATTGAAAGTCAGTATTTCTGATGTTTGTGTGTTTTTTATAACCAACAAGCATTAGGTTTAAGACATCATTATCCCTTAAGAAGCTCTGAAATGATCGTCATCCAGTCAGGAGTGAAGGTGGCAATGAATCCTCCAGCTGCACAGGAGACCAGACCACAACATCTCTGCTGAGGCAGAGATCCTTTAATGGAACTCATTGAGTGGTGCTAATTACACAATACTTACCCAAATCTTATCAGGAAACAACCATCTTTGGGCGACTGGGGAGAATCAGTTTCCTTTCCCGCAAGTGCCTTTTAGCTTTGATTCAGGTGGTTGCCAGAGTTTTGGGGTTTCCAGCTGAGAAAGCTGAGGTAGAAACGCACAGGGTTTCCTGCCCTAGACAGAAAAAGCAATGCCCAGGAATGTCCCTGGTTTAGGGATCTGCAACTTCTCTGCGAGTGTTGTCAGCACTGAAGGTACTCCTGACTTTGGCTGTGGCCCATAACAGCTGGAGCGAGGGTCAGAGCTTTTGAAACACATGTCCTGCTGGAGATGTGGGCTGGCAGCCTGTAGCTGCACCACTCCTCTTCAGAGACAAGAAGGGAAGGCAGCCTGAAAACAGGCAGAGTTGCTAGACTCAGCAGAGGCCATTTCGCTGGAAAGAGGGGTCCTAGCAGCATGCACTTTACGGTCCTCTCAAAGAGAAATTGCATTTGGTTATCCAAAACAGAAAAAGAAGAGCTGGAAATGGAGACCAGTCCACGATACAGCATCCCCATACTGAAACAATATCCTGCATGAGGACAAATGTTTGCTGTATCAGATGTTTTAGGACTGAGGTGCTCCATTCTGACAGCAGCTTCTAGTGGAAAAGTCAGCAGATCCTTACCTAGAGCTGAGCAAGGTCACGTCTATAATACATAGAAAACAGGAATGTCAAGTGACCCTAACTAGATGAGTCTCACAAACAGTAAATAAATAGGAGCAAAATATTTTCTTGAGCTCAATACAAAATAAAATCCCATCCCGTGGTCAAATAAGTGAGAAGTTACTAGTAGTACTACTTGTAGTACTACTTGTAGTAGTAGTACTACTTGTGCCAAGATGATGTTATCTACTGGCAATATAATACACATCAGATGTCAGGGAAGGGTCTGCCTGGTGAGCCTGAAAGCTATAAAAGTCTCAGTAGAGAAATTACAAGCTGCTTTATGGAACAATGTCTGTTGCCCTGGGTTTTTTGTAAGCCTTCTGTTTTAACCTTGCAAAAATTCTTTTTACACGGATTCGTGTAAATAATAGCTGATGTTTACTTAACGGTATTTTCTGTTTTTCATTCCTTTTGTGATATGACAACTTTGATGAGCACCTTTCTTCTCCAGTGGGATGGAGAAGGAAGTGACATGCTCTCCAATCCCTTGTGGAGTTGGAAATTGTATAAGAATGAAATAATGTCAATAAATCAATGTCATTTCCTCCTTTCTGCTGAACCTGGCAAGTGTAAGAGCGTCTTTATTGTGTCTCCCCGGACACAAATGTCCAATATTACAACTAAGGTAACGTAGGAGCAACACAAGAAACCCCCACTTTGTCAATATGCACTCAGCTGAGCCATGGTGCCCTGAATTGTTCCAAGCTGGATTTTCATTGTTGTCTCACCTCTTGCTCATGCTCCTGCTCATGCTCCTGCTCATGCTCCTGCTCATGCTCATGCTCCCTATTAGTCAGAACAACATTACCAAACAGGAACGCCATACAGAAGTTTTTCAGGTCTTAAATATAATGTCTGGCATTTGGGCTCCAGGGAGTGTACAAAATCAGATCAACTTAAGGGAAAATAAAATAGTTTTAAGCAGAAATTCCACTGATTTACCTGAAAGTGACAGAGGAAACTGAGGGCTCTGTTCACCCTCAGGGCATGGAGGCACATTTTGCACTTCACAACCCAAGTGGGAAGTTAGGATGCTGATCATGGAAAGAGTGCACAGTGCTGTGCAGCTTAACACCTACAAATGCTCTTGCTGAACCTTGGGCCTATTCATGTAGGCAGTGGTACTCGCATGCAGAAATATCTGCAGCATCAGTCCCAAAGGATCAGTGGCAGTCCCAGATGTGGTACTCATAATTCCCATTTCTCAGGCCCAGTTCTAGCCAGCAGAAGGCTTAAAATGAGAAAGCCTGCTAAGTAGTCCTAGTTATACAGTGAATTGTGGTCTTAAATATTGTAAAATTGTTTAAATCATAATAAAAATAAAACCAGACCTTTTCCTCACTGACCCTGAAAACTGTTTAATTTTTATATTTTATGACACCCACTCTCTTTTAGAGAATAATATGTGTTTTCAAATTAGGAAGACTTGGACAGTCCTTTTTTCCTGACTAAAACTGGAAAAGGTCAGTCTTGGCTTGAGTCCCTTAAAATTTAAGCCCTTGTGCATTTCTGTTGTTGTTGTTGTAAAATATTGTAAGTATACATCCAAAATCTTCTAAAGGTGAAACAAACATCTGGTGCAGGAGCTTCCATGCCAACATTTAGCCTCATGGCAATGCAAATTTTAGCCCAAAATTCAACTCAAAACGAAAAGGCAGAGGGACAACAGGGATTCAAGACCTGTCAGGTTATGCTTACCTGTCAGGTTTCTTTCTATCATCTGCCAACTAATTAAAGTAACCTTGTCAAAAAATTAAATTAACACTCAGGTGACATGACAGAGCTTTAGATGTTCTGCTTAGAGGTTATCCCATTTCCCTCTTCTTGGCCGCAAGTAGCTGTTGCACACAGCTTTCTGCTGCCCCACTGACATTATTTTCCATTGCACCACTGGGATATTGCAGAGATGATTAATCTTTCTTCTTCTTCAGAAAGCCAATTTCTTTTTCTCTCTGCTTTCTTGTTGAATTTTATGCACCGCAGCCAGACAAAACAAGGGTTGCACAGTGGAAGGATTTTGGGCTGTAAAAACACAACATAATGAGTCAGGGTACGGTGTCCATTTTGCTGGCATTACTACAAACATCAGCCCACCAGCTGTTTGGTAGAAGACGTATTTTATGAAAGTGGGTCAGGGAGAAATTTTTCAAAAGGAACTCGTGTTTGCTAATGAGATCTTCTGAAAAAATATCTGTCCATGAAAATTATCTTTGAAACTTTAAAGTGCTGAGCATTTTATAATTTTTTAAAATGCTTGTTAGGTTTATCTGTATGCTTTGCATTACCTTGATTATTCATCCATGTAATAGTGTTTTGCCTCTGGCAGACATTTGGGGCAAAGGAATTAATTGTTGTCTAGAACACCATCATAGCCTGAGAAAAATCACTGAGACAAAGCCATTGGGTGGGCAAGAACGTGTCCTACTGCATACACCTAATCTCCATTTTCCACCTCTGACATCTGTGATCTGTTAAATTCAAGCAACATAAATGGGGCAGAGTTGGAACTATAGGTAGATTTTCTTCAGAAAGCCCCCAGTACTAATATCAGAACTGAACTGGGTAATAAAGTAGATTGTTTATGAAAAACTCAAGTAAAGGAGCCTGTTGAGTTGAAAAGATTGGAATGATCACTTGAAATCAGTGAAAATATGACAAGCAAAAAAGGAAGCTGAAGCAGCTGTATCAGCTAAAAGTGGAGTTCTTGGTGAGTTTTATAGCTCTCCAAGGAGGGGGAAGACTCAAGACATAGAAAAAAAAATTTGCAAACTCATCGAGGCAGGAGAGCAAATGAGAAGGAACACAAACACACTTGCTTATGTAAGAAGTGAATAAGGTATATTGGAAATGAATGCTGAATTAATTAGCAATGCTCGGAGTGATTATTATGCAAGAGTACCACATGAAAAGAATGCAAGAGAGGTATTAAATCATATAAATCCAACTGGGATGAGATAGGCTGTATTTAGAAGGAGCAAGTCATTAAAACAGGTAGGAATACCAAGGAAAGTCTCTTGATGAAGAGCCAATACATTTGCTGAGGTGACTTGTTGTGGAAGACATGTTTGATTGCTTTCCCAAGTCTAAGAAAGTACTAAACCAAAGCTGTAAAAGCTTTGCAGAGTATCTGTTTAAATGTGGAGAAGCATTAAGCTCAGCACAAATTATTTGAGTGAAATGCAGAATATGAAGCCTTGGCATAGATTACTGGAAGCATCTGTAGAGAGACTAAAATTTAGATGTGTTAGACAGTTTCATGACAGGAGAGAGTGGAAAACTTGCTGTATTTATTTTCTTGAAAATGTAGGGAAAAAAGACAGCTACTGAAATGGCCCTTGTAGAAATGGAAAAGGTACATGTTAAGGAATAAGGACAAGCAAGCTGGTTTGGAGAACTTTGTATGTGTCCCTTTACCAGAAGAGGTGTCCGAAAGAGAGAAAATATGAAGAGGACTACCACAGAACATGCTATCACATAATGAGATGCAAAAGCTTGTGATGGCATATCAGCTAAATGTTAACTATGGCCACACTTTCTTACTGGGGCACGAGGCAGGGTGATTTTTGGCAAGACTGAAGCCTTGACAGGAAGTGAAAGGCATCCTCCACAAATGACAGCAGAGGACAAGGCCTTAGAGGATGCAGTTCTAATACCTCTTTCTGATCACTTTTTCAATGCACCTCAGCTCTGTGGTGTAAGCGTAGCTCAGACTGACACTGTTCTTTAAAGATGGTGTAGAAAATCAGTGTGCTTTAATTTCTGGAAATTATGCCATGTAGTTGATCAAATGCTTGGCTGCTCTGTGAAAGGGAAAAAAAAGAAGACGTAAAAGATTTTAGTTCACGTTGTTCCAGACAAGCAGAGGGATTAAAAAATTAAAAAAGGCAGAACTTCATCTGGATGGTGTATGTGCACCTCAGGACTGTATTAGTAGGACAGTCCTAAAACAACAGCGAAAGAAACAATTGTGAGAGAGTCCATAGACTTCACATTCAGACAGGATTTGGAAGTAAGGAAATTTTTAGGAGATGGTTACAGGCATGGTAAAGAATCATGCAGATGCTGCTAACTTCAACCAAGGAAAATTGTATGACAGAAGAACAGTTAGGATTTTTGCCTCTTCTCTGAAAATTCTGTCATTATCCAAAAATATGGTACCCTTCAGGAATGTGAGACACAGGGGAAATGTATTTGGCATCTCCAACACAGGCAAATAACCTGTATTATAGACATGTTCAGTGTCCTCTTCTTCTCAGGGGAAAAATGCAGTCATGCACATGAGAAGAATATGCCTACACAGACATCAGGGCGTCTGGCTCTCCCACCAACCTTTGGAAGACATCAAAAAGCTTTGTTACAACACCTTCTGTGCCCAAGCTTATGATCACATCTATCTAGTTATGGCCATCAGTCAGGCTGCATGTTAAATTCTTCATATGACCGACATCATGTTGCCTACTTTAGCACTTTTATGGCTGGGCAAAAGGGGCTGCAAGCTGGGTGTAAAACCTGGACTTTTCAAATGAAGAGTCCACAGCGTTTACCAAATCCTCAATTTGTTCTGCATGCTGCCACCAAGTACTGGCTTTGGGGTTCTCGTTTGTTTTGGGATGTGGTTTTGTGTGTGGGTAATCCATGCCCTCCCAGCTCTGCTCTACAGATACAGCAGGGTATTCTCATGATGATTTTCTTTTACAGACATCTGTTGGCAGATAAAAGCCTTTGAAGCAGAGCTCTCTCTTCAAGCTGTTAACCCTCTGACTAGCTACCGCCTTGTTAGTTCTCTAGTACATTATCTATTATTTTGGATTCTGTAATTATTTTCTCTAACATTAATCTAGCTTACAGTTGGCATCAAAAGCCATGGATTTTGCTCACACTGTTTTTCTGCAAGAAGAAACAATTCTTTAATATGCAAATCAGAGTGGCAAAATTAGATGAATGTAGTCAGTGTGCCCTTGAAGGAAAGAAAGGCTTTTATGGAAGACTCAAGGTTGCAGTTATGTTCCTGAGAATGATGAAAAAGCTACTTAACCCTTTAGGACAGATAAGGGGAAAATTGTTTTCTCATGAAAAAGAAATTATTCTTGTGTAAAATTGAACAAAAAATGGGAGCTAAATTAGTGGGAGGGATGATATGCAGTAACTGAACTGTCATTTTGACAAATGCTGCAGGCTTGTCTTTCTTATTTTATTGGACACAATGGACATTCAAGCTCTAGTCAACATGGTAAAACAACCTGCCCTCATACACACATTTTAGGAATTCATCTGATAAATATCTTGACAAAAGAAGTCTTCTTATGCTAACAGGTGTTAGATTAAGCAAATACAATTTAACTTGGTTACATCACTATAAAAAGACTGTGAGCCATAAGGTTTGAAGCCTGAAATGCAATATGGCCTTACAGATTCTTCATAGTTTGCTATGCAAACCCAGGCAAGAAAGATTTTTCTAATGAGTGCTGTTTCCCTTCAGGACTGAAAAGTAATATTGACTTACTGAGATTTGTAAAACTCTCTTCAAAAAGTCTCTGTGCACGTATTTTTCAGAGAGCACATATCTGTTGCAGTCCGGTTAAGCCTGCACCGTCCCCTGAAGACAGCTTTGACCGTAGAAAGAATCAGGAACAATATTTTTGGTAGATATTCATGGATGTTTTATTTCTCTGACCGCATGGCGGCCAGGAGAGACACAGACCGGCCACATGGTAGCCAGGTCAGGCACGAACTCTTTTTCCACTGTCCCCCAAAGACCCAGGAATCATGGGACAACCACAGGTTTTGGGGCGGGGAAAACACCTATAACCAATAAGGAACAGGAGAACACCAGGGAGCTTGGAAA
>VYXC01000687.1:33750-57642 GCA_013397175.1 Platysteira castanea
TGCATTTCAGTAGTTTGAAGAATGGAAACATATCCAACTTACAATAATCTCCTGTCCTAAGAACTTCGAACAGAACGATGCATCTCCTGGGCCTGTTGGCAAACCTGCGCCTGGAGAGCTGCACCAGCCTGGTGTTTGTCAGGCAGTCAAGAAGAACTTCCAGTTGCGAGTGACATTCTTTATTAAAAAAAAGTTTTTATACTGAAAATGTGCTTTGTTCAAAAGAGCACTGCAAATGTCACTTATTAAAATCAATGTAATAAATAAAATATAAACANCAAAGAGCAAAGGTTACATATCGTACACTGGGAAAAGCTGCCAAAAAGATTAAACTATAGTTCTAGATTACCAATAAACCAATTCTACATCACAATACCCGCCTGCATGAACTACTTGGGCTGCGTCCTATAGAGCAGGTGATGACTTGTGAGAGACTTCTCCCCCTGCACACAGCCAGAAGTGTGCCAGGTGATGTTAAAACTATTACAGTGACTAACCACAGAAATGTTTGCAACCTAAAACAAATTCCTTATTGGCAATTTAAGCAATTTACAACTACTCCATTTGTGATGGGATTTTATGCTCTGAAAACTGTATGCTGAACTGTTTGTTGCCTGAATCACAGAAATGAAGAAATGTTTCTTTTTTCCTTCCAGTGTTATAAGAGCTAAGATGAATATGCTAGTTCTTCTGGTGTCCTAGCCTATGTAGCTTTCCTTTCCTTTTTAAATTAAAAAAAAAAATCTCTGTCCCTTACATATTTTAGAATTCTACTTTAAATGCACAGAAATGGTCTTTATTTTCATATTTGAGGAAGGTGTTCTGGGTGCTGGGTTTTTTTTTGGTATGGGTTAAAATAAATGATTGTCCTAATGGTTCAAGAATTGGACCCTTCTGTACTCTAAAGAGTTTGGAGAGTCCAGATTAAAGTCTCACGGGTCTTAGTTTTCCATTCCCTCAGGGAGATGGCAAGATCAAACTCTGCCTTCCTTGAGCACTTACTGGTTGGTGGCTGGAGAGCAATGAAATTTCCTCAAGAGGAGATCAAAAGATGGTATTTTAAAGGAAATGGCACCTAAAGGTGATGGAGTTGGTGATAAAAAGTCAGCTACCCCTTCTTTTGTGAGCATGTGGCCTAGCAATGTTGAATTGCTATCAATGGTTACGGAAGTGAGTAAGAGAAAGCACATACTGGAGTTTCCACTGTTTAAAAGAACTGAAAATCAAACAAAAATTGAAGCTTAACAAGGAGAACATTGGATGAAAAGAAGTTTTACGCCACACAAACACACACACTCAAACACGCACACGGAATACTATGCATACGTGGACACACACGAGTAAGAATGTGTATTCATATGGTAGGTTCTTGGAAATAGACATTCTTAGCAAATATGGATGACAGATCAATTGTAATTTATTTTCTTTTAACACTGTATCATCATAAAGAAAACTGGTATAAATGAAAAAAATCTATTTCAAATATCTACATCTAAAATTTTAGGCAGTGAAAAAGCACTTCGTTGACAAGGAGTGTGGAATGATGAATGTTAATTGTCAGAAACTGCTGAATGCCTTTTTTTTAGTTGCCACAAACAAATTCACATATCAGAACAAACAATACTGCTAAATATTCCTTTTTGTTTTTTTGATTTTTTTTTTGAATTTTTTTTTGTTAAAACGCACCGGGGAAAAGAAAACAAAAAACTGGAGATTCATACATCTTTCAAAATTTGAAATTGAAGCAATATTTAGAACCATAGATGAAGAAACACTGTGGCATTGGTGTAATATACACAATGCACCTTTTTTTTTTACCTGTAATGTACATCAAATACTTTACAACAATGCATTAACAAAAGGCAAGAAACATCTTGCTGTACAGAGGAAACCCCAAATGCAACTTGAAGCCTAGATTCACAATGAATGAGGATATTAAACAAAGTGTGAGAAGCTGTTCCCCATAAATTATGTACGCTGCTCAGTAACTTGTGCTTAACTCTTGACCCAGATCCACTGTCATGTTCTTCCTCCTTCCTTCCGCCACGTTCAATATACAGCACTGAACTTTAGACTCTACAGGCCAACAGTAAAGTTGCCCCACGCTGTAAAATATATATATGTATATATATATTTCTTTCTAATTACTCCCAGGCTTAGCTTTCGTATCTTTGAGCCTTCTAAAAAAATCTCTTAATTTTTTCCATACTGGTTATCTTTGCCTTCCTATGGAACAGGCTTTAACAAACTAAATTTGCAGGAAAAAAAATGTCTTGTGGTATGCATGCACATGCACAGTTCCTGGAGCTTTTGTATCTGCCCAAGTCTCAAACCCAGGAGTCGGGAGAGGCTGGATAGTGGCTTGTTTCATAGTTAAGTTCACTATAGGGACGAGCAGCTGAGTAGAAGTCGACGTAGTTGCCAGTTGACTTTAGTCCCAGGTGCATGTTGTATTCGCTAGCAGGTGGACGATGATGCACCTGGTCCTCAAAGAAGGACTCGTCATAGTTTCTTGTTGAATTCTGAAATGGCTGATATGGTTCATAATCTTTTCTGCTGGGCTCCTGTGGAACTGGCTGTGTTGAAACCTGAAAGATAGTAATGCCCACAGCTTGTTAGATACAACTTATTGTAGGCAACAGGATGGAAGAAGGAATAAATCTCCCAAGTGATCTTCCAAGTTTGGGCCCAATATTACAAGTGCACACAGGAGCATAACTCTAGTTTCTAATTCTACAACTGCAACCAAGGTGTAAAGGACCTTCAGGACCTCATTTCATATCACATATTCAAACAGAGGTGTTTAATTTGAGCATAGGAGTAAAATTCTACATGAAGCAATCTGTTTATTTGTGTTACTGTTTAATTTGTGGTATTTTTCTTCTATTTCCATATACAATATTGCAACAGTTTTGCCATCTGGAACAGTAACATTTTAGTTTCTGTACTTACCTGGTTATGTTTGATATCTTCAGCAGGCGCACCATACGAATTCCTGTACAAAGTTGAGATTCCAGTGTTCTGAGCTGCAGAGAGAGAAAAGGAAGGAAAAAGCAGGTTTACCAAACATACCTCTTTGGCCTTAAAGTGAATTCTAAAGGCTTCATTAAATACATCACACAACGCCTGCTTCCCACACACCAAAGTTTTTCAAAACATCTGCGGACTTTTCCTCCCACTAAATGGTCATCCTCTTTGCTTTGGTGTACATACATGTTCTTGGTATACATTTATGAATGGTAGCAGGCTCTATGTCATAACAATCTTGTGCACGTCGTACATGAATCAACAAAATAATTTCATATATAGCTAGCATTCAATAATAAATTTCAGGTTATAGATGGGATTATGTAACACGTAAAACAAACCGTTAGCAGTTGTAAATACTGAGATTAAGAAACATTTCCGTTCTTTCTCTTCAGCTGGATGATGTGAATTATTAATCCTACAGTCATTTTGCTTTATCATGAAATTATTCAAGCAAGAAGTGATTAAATGTAAGTGAAAAATAAGTTATGTAAAAAGTAATATGTAGTTGTACTGAAGAGGTCTGGCCAAGATAGTTTCAAATCCATGACTGCTGTCACTGCTGTCACTTTCTCCTCAGATGTCCTATTATTCAAATGCAAACACAAAACTGAGCTATGAGTTTGAAACCGGAAGTAATTCTAAATACAAGGAGGACAATATATAGTCTTGCAAAAATTTATTTCCGACCCTGTCCCAAAACATCACACATGAAAAGCAAAGGATTGTTGCCCTGTTTCTGTTAGCCTTCTGATAATTTACATTTTTGGAGTCAGATATTCTCACACTTTCATGTAAATATTAGACAATGTTTACTTAACTGTTCTTTCTGTTTTTCATTCCATTGTGCTGAGGAAAAGTTTGACGAGCATTTCTTTTGTCCACTGAATGAGGAGGAGGTGATAATGTCCTCCAATCCCTTGTGGAATTGAGAAATCTATAAATATGAGAATTTCAAAATAAACTTGCTTCTTTTTATCTTTCTGCTCAACCTAGCAGGTGCCAGTGTCTTTTCTCATGTCCTATAGCGACAAAGGATTTCCCTTGCAAAACTGACTCCACTGATCCCTCTGATGTGGCAATGTAGCTGAAGTCATGAATGTCGCTTGCCAGCAAGACTTGAAAGACTGTAGTTACTTCTCGTATTTGAAAGACTATGAAGGCAGCATTTTGTGTGGCTGCTGCACACTTTCCGTGCATTATTAACTTTCCAGACATTCTAACCAATGCTTAGATGCTGTTATGAGAACTTTTACTATAGAAGAACAGGTCTGAAAGTAAAAATTGAGTAGTTGTGAATCAGCGTCATCAGTGGAACAGAAACATGTGGGTCATGACTTCTCTCAGGTCTCTCTGCAATGGTATAAAACCTGGATGTGCCAAGAATGGCTTTTAATACCTTCGTAACTCAAAACTTGTGAAGGTAAGCCTGAGCCTCAGAGCTGAAAGCTGGATATGGGATCCATGCCAGTCACATCACCAGAGAGAACCACATTACTGAAGATGTAAGCACTCTTTCCTCCCTTGGCAATGTGCAAGCATGGACCTCTGCACATGAAACTTCCCTACCTTTCCCCCCATCACTGCACCTCTTCTGGAGAAAGGAAAGGAAAGGCATGGCCTTCAGCCAAAGCCGACTGGATTGCACCAATTCTGATCTTCACATCTGCCATGGGTTCCATGCCCAGGGTATAATTTTTGTCAGTTTGCTGCACTGGTCTAATGCAGTCTGCTGTGGCCCTGTAACCAGCTGCTGCGTTACGCTGTTTTAGGTGTCCCTGAACAGGAGTTCACAGCAATAAACGGCGAGAAATTTGTTATAAAAGTAACAAACCAGCGTCTGGTATTCCCTTGCAGGGAGCAGGCTGCAGACACGATGTAAAGATGGTGTAGACAAAGGCAGGTGATGAGAAGGATCTTTCCTGCAACTCTGGAACAAAAACTGGCAGAAAAAGATGAAAAGCCCGTGCTTCTCAACCCTTTTGTCTTGGTGCCAGGGCGGGATAAAGGGATTACAGCCAATGGAGTTCTGTAACTTGTGAAATGACAGGGAATACATCCAATGGGACAAACTCAGGGAAGGGTTCTGTTTAAATGAACAAATGGAGTGTTGGACGCAGCCGAACTTTCCACAGACAAACATAGAACTGGGTGGGGGGAAAACTTGAACTTATTATACAATAATATGCAAAGAGCAGTTCCCATAGGAGCACGGGAATTTGCAGTGACCGGGAGATGTCAGAGTGCAGAACCCGGAGTGCTGGTCATCCACCAGGCATTGTTAGGAGTGGGTCCAGCAGCCAAAGCCAGTAGCACTGGTCCATGTTGCTGCTTTACGGATCTCAAATGGTGTTCTTAAAGGTCTGCAGCGTTTGTGAAAACAGGATAAAGACAGGGCTTATATGATGTGTTGATGAGCTTGAACAACTGGAAAAAAACCCTTTTCACTTCATAACCATTAACTGATAGGGGTGAAACCCCTCTTGTTCTTTGAAGAGCTGGATGCAATTACTAAAAAAGTGCGGAATCCTGTGTAGGAAGCTGAGAAGAGCCCTGGAGGTCTCCAAGTGCAACATGACCCTTGTTTTTAAGGTGGGAAGAATATGAACTCTAGTGACAAGATGCTGGTTGGGCTCCTCCAGTGGCAGATGGTCTCAATCCACCTATATGCCAATAGTCTGTAACAGATAGAAACAGGTGAAATGATGGGAAGTAGTGCTTTGTTTCCTTTGGTCATAAATGTTAGTGCCAAAGAGTTGTCTGCAGAGGTTCTCACTGTTCAGGTTACAATTTGTCACTTAAGGGATTTTTGATACTTGACTGTTGTTTCAGTGGGTTTCTTTATATTCCAGCTGCAGCCTCTGCTGTAGTGTTTGAAAATACCCCTCCTGATGAGTCTTTAGTATTAGAGAAGTTCACATAAGCATTGCTCCTTATGGTGCATCTCATGACAACACAACTCTTAGTAGTACAACTGCCACATCTTTCCTTGATACCACCTTTTTAATGCTGTTTTTCTGATGTTCTTGCTTGCCCCACAAAGGGCCAGAAGAAGTTTTGTTATACAATTCCTCTTGTCAAGATCTAAAGATACTCAGTGTTTCAGATATCCATTTTGTGAAGTCCTAGCGTTTGAAAAAAACATTAAAGTGACATTCAACGTAGTGGACTGTCATAGACGGAGGAAGAACTTCTTGTAAACATTTTGTTTTTATGAATATATGTGCCAAGATAAGCGGGTTTGAAGTTTCATGCATGCAAGTTTCTTCTCACACATGACTGAACCTAATGAGTTCAGACAGGTCAATATTGTTCATGGTCGTTTCATGTCATGAGTAAAAGACTGGTATAAGGTGCAACATCTGAGGGTATTATGAAGAATCTGATGAAAAATAGCGAACTGGACACATGCTAATTTGTATGTTGTTGCTTCAGGCAATCAGAGAGACATGAAGAAGGAGGTCGTGACCTTTCCATACAGATATATAAAAAAGCATGTGGTACATATGTGCTGCAAACAGCCATGACTATTATAAACCTAGAAATAGTTCAGAGTTGGTGCGTAGCTGTCCAGTGCACGACTGTGACATTTGCACTGATGTGCTCACAAATGTCACATACCAGATTGAAGTTTTATGGTCTCCTGAGTCACATATTCTGCAATGGAAAATGGGTAGTTTCAGCTTATGAAAATAGCTGCAAGCTCTGTGTTGCTGATTTCACTGCAGTGATAGGGATACAATTTCACAAGTTTAAAACAAAAAAAAAACAACCCAAACCCCTAGTAAATCTTTTCTTAATGCAATGAAAACAATGAGACATAAAATGCTTGACAATAAATGTCAAGAGTCCAAGAATAAGAAGTCTTGGCATAGGCTAGCTTGGAGGTTGAGGTAATTCTGATTCTGAAGGAAATGTAAGTCAAGCAATGTAGCTGTTAGCCGTGAATGCAGCCCTGCTGCAGTACCTGCTTCTGAACACGCAGGGGAACACCCTGGGAACTCTCTTCCCACTCTGCCATGCTTCAGTGAGCAGCTGACTCCTGCTGTCCAAAAGCAGAGGACAAATATAAAAGAAAGGAGAGAATGAGCTAGATGAATGGACAGATATTGTGTGGTTAGTATCTGATATTTCCTGATAATATTGTATGTGTACCATCATAACAAAATTGTAAAACAGACAGAAAGAGAAGTCAATGAATTTTTTTTTAAAAAACATGGCACAAGAAGAGAAAGGAGTAAAAGGACTAGGGGACAGAGATATTCCTGCAGCCACATTTCCTCACACAGATGTGAGAACTAGTTGAAGTTTAAATTAACTGAGGAGTGATCCAAGTGTGTGTTTATGTGCATATTTCATGCAGTCTCTAAACATCAGTGCATGATAATACTGAAGAGGCACTTCCTGGTAGGCAAAATCGTGAGCATTGTAAAATGAGTACTGTGATCAACCTAGAGTATTTTGTGGTTGAATTGCATAAAGAACATTATACAAAAATACCTTTTTTTCTCCCTTCTGTTCAGTCTTCTAGGTGATACTGGTGAAAAAATAGTCACATAGTTCCCCACAGCAGTTTTCTTTAAAGCTGACAGCAGCTTTGAAAATTATGTTACTCAGTGGTTTCTGTGACAAAGATGTCATTGACCAAATTCATCCCCATATATCCCAGCCACTTGATTCATGGTTAAACATTCAGCTTTCAGATCTTGGAAGTACCAATTCTGAACACATTTACAGACACTTTGGAATAATAAGATGCTAGCCTTCTGCCCTCAGGAACACAAACTGATAGTAAGAAAGGACAGCTGAGCTGGACAGACAGTCATCCTTATCTGGTAATGTGCGACCTGCTTCTTCTGCTATAAGCAGCAGGCCTCCATTTAAAAAAATTTAGTTCAAAACAATAAAGGAAAATGCTTCTGTACCTCACAAATCTTAGGTATCAGAGATCGTTACCTGTCACTACCACTGCCACCTTCCTGCACAGTGAAAAAGGAGGTAAGGGCATGAGAACAGATTACAGTGCATTTTGGTTTCTGAAAGTAATAATAATAATAATGATGATGATGATGAAAATAATAATAATAATGATGATGATGATGAAAATAATAATAATAATGATGATGATGATGAAAATAATAATAATAATGATGATGATGATGAAAATAATAATAATAATCCTGAGCATCTGTAACACTTGATGATGGGTTTTTTTTGTGTTCTGAATGTGCATGGACTTGCCAGTAAGTTCAAATAACAAAAGTATTGATGATTGATTCTTTACAACCAAAGGAAAAATTAATTAATCAGAAGTTTTTTCCGCTGCTGGAAGAGAAGACACAGCGTGTAGACTATGATGCACATATTAGTTCAGTGAGGGAACTAAGAAAGTAAAAGAAACCTCAAAGAGGGAGTCCCCTGATAGTACACAGGAACCTTATCTTCCCTGTTCTGAAGGAAAACACCATGGCATAAATAACATTATCACATGCACTTACAGTTCTCATTTTCTTAAACTGAACATAATAGTTTTTTCTTAAAAATATACTTCAGGTGACAAAATTTTATTATTGGTTATTATTTTCTACAGAGAGAGGAAAATGGACAGCAGATATAAAAGGCATCATAAACCTGTGAAGAGGGCAATGAGAACTTTGATATTGTGCCTCTATTTTTTTAGCTATCCTTGTGAAATCAATGTAAGTTATCATCTTCAGCCAAACTGTTTACTTCATAGATTTTCCCCAGAGGTTTCCTGACAAATCCTTAGGATGGCAAGAAGCCAACATTCCTACTTTGAAAATCCATCAAAAAACCTTCATTTCAGTCCCAGTCCAAAGGTCATAAAATTTTTGAACTATAAACTGAGAAGAGCTTTGGAGAAGAGCATGGAGACAGTCGTGGATAAATTGGGACTACAGCTGTGGCTCTACACTGTAAAATCCGTAAGTCAAGGAAAGCTTTGTGTAATATATCAGCTTGGCACAAAAGTAGAAGAGCAGATCAAAATATGTTTACGCCAGGTGGAACCAGAGAAAACATTCATCTAAGTCCCATCCAAGTGGATGTATCAGCTGCCATGCACTGTCTGATGCACAAAATGAAACGCAGGCATCGCAAGAAACTTGCTACAGGAACTTGTATTAGGCCACTCAAGTAAAGTCAAAATGTTTCACAAAGTCACAAATACTGATTTTATATGTTTTTTAAATAAAGTATTTATTATTTAATGAGCTACAATTATGTTACACGAGTTCCATGTTGAATGTTGATGAGCAAAACTCCTTCTGTCATTTTCTTTTGTTCTTATAATGGTGCTTAATTTCAGCTTAGATCAAATGTGCAGAGATTTGGTGACCTGAAAAAGAGAAAGTTACTTGTTAATTCCATATTTATTTGTACATTGGTCACGTAAGATTGTGAAATATTATTACACTTTTTGATTTGAATTAGTTTGATTTTTTTCCTCACTGAGCTCAGGAGCTGGAGAGACAGTTGATAGCTGAGTATGATGCTGAGAGTTTCAAGTTTCCTTACTAAAAGCCCACCCAAATAATTGGTAGAAATAGACAAAATATAAGACAATATTAGAGGAAAACACAATGCAAAAATCAAAGTGGAGCAAAGGTTGCTAAGGCAGTACAAACCTCACAATCTGAAAATTCTATTGCAAGAGAAAGGAAATAAGGGAAGTAGGAATGGGAGAAAAAAAACACCACAGTAAAAAAGAAAATGAAAAGGGGTGTGGAAAAAGAAAAGCCCATTTTTGTAATGTGCAGAGACAGACAAGACTATCTGCAAGGAAACACAAATTTTCAGCATGTATTTTCACTGTATTTTGGTGAACTTTCTGAAATAATTTGCTAGTCCAAATTTACAGATACAGCTAGAACAAAATACTACTGTTTCTGCCTTTTCCTTTTCAGCCTGATGCTCTTATTCCTGAGAGTCACCCTTCATGGCTCCTTGTCAAATGGCTGAAAAAACTTCAGTCCTGTCCTTCACAACCAGCCAAGTAAAGACCACTGAAGTGTTTGAGAGAACCACCTCGTGCAGTGACTACGAAACACTGAAAACATTACAGATACATAAAATGCAGTACCTTGACTGAATCTTCTGCACTCTCCCATAAGTCGTTCAGGACACCAATCATTTCTGTTGTTTCCAAATGCTCTTGACCAACATTCTTCAGATTTTCACCTTCAGGCTAATTAATGTTCTGTATTGCATTTTCACACAAGTTCCAAGGCTGGTCTTCAGGTTTTGAGTACATAACCACATATAACACAGTGGATACAGTGTGAGTATCTTCATATCCTGAGTACAGTCCTGAAAGATGGATCTTATGGATGGATTGATGCTGAGTCAGCACGTTCCTGGTGAGCAACCCATTCTGCCCCCGAGCAAGACCTCTACAGAGGGCATGGGAGAAGGTAACAGGCATTCAGAAAGTGCAGAGGGACTTCTCACTGTGATTTCTTGCCTGCTCTGAAGCAGCATTTGGAGAAGAGGAGACCGTGATGCTTGGCACTATATAAACGTGACAAAAAGTTCAGTAATGGTTATATAAACCTGTCCACCAATGGTGATGGACACCAACATGTATTTTGCTAGAGAATTCATGAAGAGGTACAGCACTGGGAAAAGCACTCAAAGTTTCCTAATCACTGAAATGGTAAGAGATCAGTGTGCTCACTGGGGAATAGAGGCCTTCAAAGAAACCTGCAACAGATGCCACAACATACAGAGAAAATTGATGCATTTAAATCAGCCGAGCTGAGAAAGTAAAATGGATAGACATTACAGACACTCACAAATTTCCTGTGAATACTGACATACAAAATAAGTTAACTGATCCTGAAGAGCATTCTCTGCAAAAGACAGATGTTAGGGATCACTGTGCATGATCAAATATACCAGTTAATTCAAAGTGATCAACCAACTTCCTTCTGAAATGAAAACAAATGTAAAATTGCAAAAGACATGCAAAATTGGAATCAGAACCTTTCTTCTGTAAAGAGCCATGGTGTTCACAAATTTTCACAGTGTTGTATTCATTCAAATATATCTTCAGTTGTATTTCTCAAGGTAGCTAAAACTTGGGAATTAACCAAAGCAGGTTGACTCTTTCCACAGTGCAGCAAGCCCAGTCAATCCACTAAAATCTGCATTCTATCACAGCTGGTTTTTACATATGCCATTCAAGCAAAATCTCACCTGACATGGTGTCTTTCCTAGAAGTGTGTTCTCCCTTATTTCCGTGGTAAGTGGCGTTAGTTCCAGTCGATTCATAGTCTGTTTTTCTTTCTTTTAGGCTGATCATTTCCCGAGGTGAGGCTGGGGCACTTGCTAGATAACAAAAATGTTTTTGTTGTTTTTTTTTTATCATATATGACTGGATGTAGGGTTTAACTCTTGAGTAAGCATTTCAGTAAAGTTTACATCTGTTAGTTTTCTAACATGAAGCTGATTGAAGAAACTACCACATTATGGAGGAAAGGAAAAGATGCTGTTATTTCAAGGGCAAGGCAAATGTATTCATTGGACAATCAACTGCAAACATAATTTTATTTCTGAATGTTTAATTTTCTTTTACTTACATCCAACATCTAAGATGATCACTATTAAAAAAAAAGTAAACCAATTCACTGATGGTGAAGCCTCAGAGCTTGCAATGCTTAGGAAAAGGAGAAAAGCAAAGTTAAAAAACAATGGTTTTTAAGTAAACTGACTTCAACATACTTAGGTGTTGGTAGATAAAGTGCACTCTCCCTGTTGTGGAGGGCAGGAGAAGGAAGACAGGGTGAGTGGCAGAGCCCCCCAGAGCCTCATAAGGGCACAGTGGTACAAAAATTACTAAAGTGCTGGTGTTTACCCCCACACAGTCCCCTGCCTCCACCCAGGTGTTTGGTATGGCAAAAGAAGCTCAAAAGCACTAACGATGCCTTTGTTTAAAAGCAAGGAAAAGAAAAAAAAATAAAAATGCAATACAAACTTTTTGTGAAGCTTGGCCTTGAGGCATATGTTTCAGCATCTCTAAACTATGTTACATGTTTTAGTTAAGCAACAGTGAAGCACTTATGAAACAACATAGTTTGCACTTAACTATGGAGTAGGGAAGCACAAGTGATGCTGAATTCTGGTTCTATTAGTTATGCTGGCCCTGGCCTCTGAATTTACAGAGCAAATGCGGGACAGATGTTCTTTCTTATGAAGCCATTAGAACTGGGGATTGCTTCTAAACTGTTTGTCAATAGTGATGTAAATCTAAAGCTGATAATCCAGCAGATATAAAGGAACATGACGTTAAACTGCCAAATCAGCTAATGGCAGCTTGAGTCTAATGGGGAGCAGGACAGAACACAAACCTTGAAAAAGCTGCTAGCAGAAAGACACAGTTTGTTTCACATACTCTGGTAATGGTTATAAAGACGCTGGTGTTTTGAACAAAATTGACGGATACAGACTAAAACCATCTCTCTCTGTTCCCTGTGGGAATTCTCTCTCTCTTGCCAAGAGAGGAAAACTACTTCCTGGCAAGTGGTAAAATGCAGAAGCAGGCTCTTTCAGAGTTTTTATTGGAAGCAAACATGAAGTCATTGGTTGATATTAGGCTGAAAACTGATATAATGTTTTTCTGCTCTTATTCTTAAAGGACACAGAAAATAATACAGACCTCTCCATACTAGTTTGAGCCTGTTATCACCCAGTCCTAGGGATGGATGGGACTGTGTGAGTTCGTTTACTTCAACTCTTACCCCAAGGTAGGATCCAGAATACCAATATAATTCTTGACAGATTTTGATCTGAAACTAAAGATCGCTAATGACAGAGATCACATAACTGCTCCAAGCAGTCTGTTCCCACGCTTTCTTTCTCCACTGCTAGAAATGTTCTGTGATGTCTAGCGTGACTCCTTGCTGCTCATTATTTCCATTTGTCTGCTACAAAAGCAGAAAAAGTTCACACCGTTCCTCTTCACGGCTGGCTGCTATGTGCTTGAAGACTTGGTGTGTACCTCTTCCCACTGTCTCCGTCTCATGTCTCTTTTACTTGAGTTAAACAATTACAGTCCATTCAGTATATTCTCATAACCTGATTTTTCCGCCTTACAATTCATGTGTGCAACTGACAAAAATCCTCAAATAACTTCTAAAGAACTTTCATCTAGCCAGACATTCTCCTTATAATTTATTTTTGAAGTATTGGGTATTTTTTTCCCTCTGAACATTACCTCCAATTTCTCAGGATCACTTTGAATTTCAATAATGCCCTTCAAAGAATGTGAGTTTTTCCCAGGTTTACGTCACCCACAAAGGTAATAGGTAATTTTTGCATATTATCTGTGTCATTACTAAAATCACAGAAGAGTACTGGACCCAGGCAAAGCTCCAATAAAACCATTCTTCCATTTTGGCAATAAACAATACCCTTGTCTTATGAATGGTTGTTCAGTAAGTTTTTAATTTACCACACATGATGTTTTCTGAACTGTTTGCTAGCTTGCCTTAGCTTGTCTATAAAAATGTTGTGTGAAAGAGTCTTTCTGATTATAGGATATTGTACTTACTGACTTTTCTTTCCACAAAGTGCTTTGACTGTGTTGTAGCAGGAATTCAGATGGATTTAATAAGAGCAAATGGTATTGAATCAATGTTTGCATTTGATATGGATACTACCAGACACACAGCAACTTACATTATTATGTAGAAATAGATACTCCTAGATTCAAGTAATATCTTATGTTCCTACTACCTCTGAGGTGCTCAGGTTGTGATTATTTGTTCCAGCAATTTTCTAGACTGACATTGAGCTGACTGATGTGTAATGACATGGGCTCTTCTTCCTTCAGAAACAGCCAGTATTACTTTTCTTTTTCCAGTCTTATAATAACTGATGATGGCAGTAAAATTTCATCCAAAATTTAGAATAACAGAAGTGAGAAGATGATTCTGGCAAGAGACAGAACTAAAATCTCAGGGCCAGACATTTCAAGTACCTTGCACTTACAGTCAAAATGAGATTTTGGAGAATTAAAAAAAGGAACAGGAGCCCTTTATGGACTTGTGTAATGGCAGATTTTAAAAACAGAATAGCAGTTCTCACTGTACTTCTGGCTACATTTTCACATCTCCTCACTTGTTGTCCTGCAGGACTAAGATGCAGCTTCTAGATAATTAACAAGACAATTTTCTAAAAGACAAACTATGGCATAATGGAAATGGCAATCAAAATTCTGCCAATTTTAATCCTAAACTCTTGGTGTACCCATGGAATGACAGCATTTGTTGATTGAATAATTAGCAGAAAGGCCACTGAAAGACTGCCATTGCACTCTGTTTATCTTGAAAGTTTTTCACTGGAAATGACTTTATTTAATGAAGGTATGTTGTACCTTAGAATAAACTGAGGGGAAGATTACTTGATTTCTGAATAGAAACATTAATTTACACCATGGTGTAAACTGAGATACTTACATTAATTCATTGTGCAGATCATACAAAATTGATAATGGCTGGTGTAACTACACTATCCATGTTACAGGAAGACCTGCAGTCAAATCTGTGAAACTTACATATGCACATGCATATGTATACACATATACCCACAACAAAAGCTGACAAAAAAGTAATGTGGGTCTTTAAACTTCTGCTAAGTGTTCAAAATGGTCACAAACCATGAAGTGGCTTTCATGACTAGCAAAGTGAGTAACAGAATTTCCTGGTGCTACTAATGGACACAATTGCCCTGAGATCTAGTCAGGTAAACCCCATCAGGAAAACACTTTGGGAGAATTTATGACAAAAAGTTATGGAATAATCTTTCTTCTGTAAAACTTCACCTGGTGCTAATAAAAAAAATTAAAATCCTGTTTTGAGGAGATAATTTGGTGACAGTAAAGAATACACTTTGTGCTCTTCCACCACAGTTAACAACAAATCCAGATGTCAGGGAAAACGACGGTGATGGACTGATTACCTCTGCCTTTGCTTCGGTCTGGCCTTACCTGAGCGGTTGTTCGGAGACATGCGCACGGGAGAGATGGAGGGCGTGCGGGATGAAGAGTACGGTCTTTGCCGATCCCGTTCTATTGTTGAAGATGAGGCTACGAAGTGATACTGTGACCATCCATCCTGCAACACCAAGCATCACGACAACGGTCAGTGAAAATGCCACACACTTCCCTGCTCCAAGCAGAGTATTCTTCTCTGGTGTTTTCACTACGGATACACCAGTAGGCTGCTGTCTTCTTCCTGCCACTGGGTGGTAAATATAGTTAGTAGTGCAGGATAGGATGTGCTGACCGTACTGACACAGCAAGATTAAAAATAAATGTAGAAAGTTCTATAAAATAACACATCTCAGAAAGACTCAAATAATTAACAATGCTAGTTGTTTAATAGTTCTGTCTTTTTTTCCACACCTCTGTTTTCACATTGGAAGTGGCATTCTGGCTTGAAATGTTTTCTATTTTATAGGGAGGTTTTGGAGCAAGTAGATTGGGAAATTCCAGGATTACCAGACTGCACATCTATTTAGCTTAACTATATTAACTGCCCTTTTGTTCACACTTGAGAGAAAAACAATCAATCTATTTTCCTTGCTGAAGTTCTCTCCAAGGTGTACAGAGAGAAATTCTATTCCTTATATTTAAAACTATGTTAATGGTGACGTATTAAAAAAACCCAACAAAGTAATACAAATACTAAAACCAGCTAGTTCAAAAATAAAAAAGGAAAGTTTAAATAATTCATGTTTTATTCCTGCCCCATAACATAATGCAATAATCCAAAATAACATATTCCAAATTTTTAAAACCATATTACATATAGTCTGAAACTATTATGAGAGCATAAACCGACTTTTGATAGCATTCTTATTAAATGACAGTATTTTGAATGCCTTCAGTATTGATAGATTGCAACTGTCTTTATCAGCGCTTAAAAACCTGGCTCACAGAAGACAGCTGAGATTTCCCAGTCTGACACGGTTTTAAATACGCCTACTTTCTGTTGGGCTCAGTGGAAGTTGAGTCAAGCACCATGGTGCTAAACAAAAGTTTTGCAGTGAAATGCAGACTAAAAATAAACACAATAAAATATTGCCAAAAACCAACTGGAATTTTCCTCTTGCTTACAAAAGAATAATTTACTGTTGGTGTAGTAAAGAACATTCCCACTCTCTATCCAGCAATGAATCCCACCCCTTCCCATGCTCTCCCTTTGCTCAAGGTATCTCTCCGACTTCATTCCATCCACAGAAACCTGGCTCACAGAAGACAGCTTGAAAATCTTCTTTCCACGAAACTCTTAGGAAAGAGAACTCAGCAAGACTGTGACACAGCAGGAGGAAAGAAGATACTCATACTTCTTGTAGAGGGAAACGCTATAAACAAATTAGGACAGACAGAGGTGACACCCAACTACAGGTGCCGAATGTCTGTACTCCTCATGTAACACATTTGTACAAACAGCGATAGTGTATCTTGGCTGCAATTTCAAAGACAAAAATGAGGAAGAGTGAAATCTGGGCTACGGCTTTTACAGTAGAGTCAGGACTTTCCCTGGAGTCAATAGGGACAGTTTGACCTCTATCACAAATGTTTAGGACACTTCACTGAATTGCACCTCATATTTATTCACAGTTGTGTAAGAAAATACATGGGAGAAATCTAGTTAATTAATAAAAAATAGTAGGAGTAACTTGAAAAAAGAAATACTTGATCTTTAATACCACTTGCTTAAACCAAAATTTTCTATATATAATCTTTCCAATCTATATCCAGTCTCCAAAAAGCCGTTTCTACACAAGCCACATCCTCCAATCTAGAGGGAGGATTCATGAGAAAGTAAGAAAAACATCAGTGAAGTCCTAACTTCCTAAATCAAATTGGAAATTACTATATATACAATGTACATACATATAAAATACCTGTATTTTTAAAGAGGACATAAGAGTTCATAGTTATAATGAATAGCTTAAGTCCAATAATCCTATCCAAGCATCAAGACTACAAGTGACATATAATAGCAATAATTTTTTATCTCTGGCTAACAATAACTTGTGCAGTGATTTCTCTGTTATAAAACAGAAGGAGCAAACATGTGAGAAGCCCATGCCTTTATCCTGATGAAGAAATAAAATAAAATAAAAAAAAAAGAAAGAAACTTCTTTCTCCTTCTCTGGGGTCAGAATTTCTTACCAGAAAGGTGACTATATCTCATTGTGTTGTAGTTTTCTGATTATTTATTTTCTTTAAACAGACTGAAGAAGAGGAAGATATGAAGAAGACAGACTTTTGATCTGACAAAAGGAAAATGGATGCACTATTTGTTACTCTCTGCCTGCAAAAGGAAGAGACATCAACCATGCTTACATAGAGCAAGGTGGAAATGCTTCCAGTTTTGTGGATCTGGATACATTCATCGCCAAGTATACTCTCCTTTTGCACTCATGCTTCCCTGAAGTAAAACCCTAGCATATTGTTCATAAAAAAGTGACGTGAACCTTCCCCTCAGTCTTTCTTCCTGTTGTCTATTCCATCTGTATTGTATACATTAATACCTGCAGCCTGGTTCTGACAGGAAGTGGGTGAAATAAACCTCTGCCACCTGCACTGTCCCACGGACTCCGCAGGAGGAGCACAAGGCTCCAGTTCTGCTGTGCAGGATATCAACAGGTACTTTGTCAGTGTTGCTTCCTCAGACACAGCACTGCAAGGTGCCTGAGCAGCAAGGAGCTCTGTTTGGGATGCTGGCACTAGCAGTCTTTTCTGCAGTGGATGTTTTCCCTTCTTCTTTTCCCTGCAAATTTTCATTTTTCTCTCTGGTGACAGTAGTGCTTCTAATGAGGTATTCAAATAAATTATGCTACAAACCCTCAAGCTGGCAAGCCAAATCAGCTCAATAAGACAAGTGAGGCAAACAGTATACTCTGAGACAACTACTGTAGTGACTTGGCAATGCTTCTGACTAAACAAGGCATACTCCTATCACTGTATGACGACTTTCATGGTGTTTTTCAACAGATTGTGGGCAGCTCCCAGGCCTCACAGTATTTCAAAACCCTAATACTTTTAAGTCATCTATCTTTAGCTCCCTTCTGCTGCAAGGAATAAGACTCTTTCCTTGTAAAGGTAAACAGTTTGTAAAAAATTTATTAAAATTATCCCCATCAACAGTTCCAAAAGCTATTAGTGTTAAATACTGAAACTAATTTGTAAGAACCCAAAGGGGGTATTTTCAATTTAATGGCTAGATAAATACCACCTGACATGATGGCTGCTTTCATTAGTTTGTTTCAGGTCTACTGCCTGTAAAGAAATTTAATTAAATTGATTTGGGTACTTAAAGGTACAGTATAAAGCAGTGTCCTGCAGAGAACAAAGCTAAGTCAAGACCAAAGTATGTGAGACTGAATTTAAGAAACCAATTTACTAGCTGCAAACATGATCTACGAGAGAAAGAGTAAGACAAAAAGATTTGACAAATTGGAAAGCAATTCACTGCAATTCTCTTACAGAATGGGTATATTTGTTAAAGGGCAGTAAATAATTAATAGGTGGCAACTGCACACTACAGGAGAACAGAGAACAAGCAGACCACAGAAATACCATTATACATCCTTATCATCTCTTCTAAGGTATCTGCTGCTGGGCATTTGTCTATATTTTGACTAGACTGAATATATCCATTATACTATGATATTAATTGTACTTCATAAAGTCCAAATGTTTAAGCTTGATTTGCAGCGACATGTTTCTGACAATAACTTCTTGGAAAAGCTGAAGGATTGAAATTGGGATGGGAGTTGGATGGAAAATGGAAGTGATACTGTAGTCTCTCTGATCACCTTTTACTGGGCTTAAGGGGTGAACAGGCTCTTTATCTCCCTGCTAAACTTTCAGTCACTTTGAAAAGAAATCATTTTTTCAGGCCCATGGGAAAATAATTATTTTGTCAGGGTGACTAAACTTATTGTGCCAAACACCTATTGCATGTGTCTCATGAAAATACAATTTTTTTCCTTTCTTTTCTTGATATTCTTTTTGTGTTTAAAATGTAAGGGCAAAATGGAAAGCAGATTTCTTTTGTGTTTGCAAAAACCTACAATTTTCAGAACTCTCTTGTAGTGAAGTCTTTGATTTGAGGAGATGATTTGTGGAAGTGGATGATATTAGACATATCATTTTCTCACTTGCAGTACCGTAACATTTTAAGGACTGAATTAAATTAAGTCCTGATAGGAACTGCCACCATGTTGACCCAGTAGGAAACCAGAGCTCCTGCCTGAAGAATTCACAGGCAATAGAGGAGTGAGGTGGCCAAGGAATGTCCAGGAGTCAGGGAGGGGATGGTGCCTAACCTGGATACCTCACAGCATCCACTCAGAAACCCCAGAGCAGTTCATGTGCTAATAGCCATGCAGCAAAAGTGAAAACAAGCCCTGTCCTCTGACTGATTATGCTGATCAGCTGCTACAAGAAGACACTGACTTGAAGAGCACTGACTGTTCTAGAAAAACTGTACGATGTATGATGGCTGTATGATGGATCAGTATCCTTCAATGTCGAAGAACACAGTCTGCTCTGGCTCCTGGCCATAGGTGTTCGAACACTGTCAGGAACAGAGAAGAGCAACTTCTTGTCAACAGAAAATTCCTACTAGAGAGAAAAAATAAAAATGATGCAACAAATCCAAAAAAAATAGCTACAGCCTGAAAAACTATAGATAATGTTGTTTCCTGCCTTCCTGAAGTTTATAACCTCTCCAGCATGCTACTTGTTTCAGGTCTGATCCTCTTGTGATCTGATTTAACAGAAGTTTTACAGACAACTTGAAGCACACAGGACCAGACTTGCTTCGTCATCCTGCTTCCTTACCCACAAGCCAGCTTTTTACTGGTTTCAGGATAGTAACTGCAGTAGTAACTGTTCCTATAATGGTTATAGGCTGCCGAAACATGAGGTTTTGATAGACAACCTCTTGCAGGGATCAGTACCTAGATCCACTGTGGTGTTAGAAGTAGGTGACACAGCAACAAGGCGAAGTGCTTGTGAGTATGTAACGTAGGATCTACTCACTTTGGAACTCAGCCAAACACTGCTCTGAGTTGCTGGTGCTGCTTCCTGTGCAAGCTAAAGCACCACTGTCAGGCTAAATGAAACATCCCGACTGGTGTGCACCAGTGTGACGCTGTCTACAGCAAAAGATAAATCTGATGTGAATTAAGTCAAGGCTCATCAGACTTACACAGGTCTGGGCAATTCTTCAGCGGGACTTTGCTGTCACAACTCTAATAAGACACAACAGAAATTAGAACTGGATCAAATAATCTACATACATTGGCATATGAAAACTATGCGTATGATTTGACTGTGGTGAGAAATCTCAAATGGTCACAAGGTTAGGGGGATCCACATTTTATCTCATGGAGCTCTCACATTGGATTTATGAAATAATGCAGTTTTAATGTTCAGCAACAACCACCCTTACGTATCATTAGGGTTTACACCCTGTGATCATATTATTTTCTTTTAATAGAAGAGAAAGAATAAATATATTTCCCAGTGTTTCTCAACAAAGATATCAAGCCAGTCCCACGGCAGCAAGGGAGGAAGCTAACTAGTCCCCACCAAAAGGAGCTGTGCACCATTGCAGCAGGTGACAAGGAAATGTGAGCTGCTGAAGAAGAGATGGTGAGACAGCTGTTCTCTAAAAAGCCCCTGCCTTTGTACTTCAGGAGTATTTACTTTGGAAGAGGGATTTAAACTAAATTCCTACAGCTTCACAAACTCTAGAAACACAACTGAAAAACAAACCAACTAGTTTTAGATAAACTATCTAATTTAAAACTGAAGGTGTTTAATTTTTCCTTTGAATTTACAAATTCAAACTGAATTTACAAATGAATTTACACTGTCAAAACCTATTAACATTAAATGATTCCTGAAAGTATTGTTCTTTCTGGATTTGCTTTCTCTTTCCAGAAACACTCAAAACCAGAAAAGAATTCCTGGGCATTGATCTGCTGTATGATGTATTATGAATAGATGTTATTTTTCTGCCAGCAGTTACACTTCAATTCCAATGAGTATTGACATTTGTACTCCTAGGATTTTATCTTTTTCTTCCAAAGAGGTAAATCAAGATATGTTGGTCAAGAGAGCAGTAGGGATTGAGCCTGGAAGATCCTGGTGTTCTCCCAGCTTACATGTCCGTTTGGTTTAAATCCTTAATTCTGGAGTAATTTCAGTGGCTTCATAAGGGCTGCTGACTCCAAGTGTCCTGTTTCCCGTCCTTTCCCAAGGAGTTATGAGCCAGGACCCAAAATCAACAGACACAAAGTGAATACTGAAGCTCATCTTAATTCGAAGATTTTAGTATTTGTGCTTGTAGTCTCATTTCCACAGCACATGGAAGCCAGGAAATTACTTTAAAAAGATATATTCATCAAGTTTGGGGGCTTTAAAAATACCACATTAATTTGGATAAAAGAGCAGGAGCTGGTGACAGTACAAGAAGTTAGCTGAAGTGGTTAAAGGAACACACAGCTTGCTTCCCATGCCTTCTCACGATGATGATGAAGCCAGCTGTTTGCTGGTTAGAGGCTATGCTGAGAGTGTGACTCCAGTGTGAGCCTCCAAGGAAGGCCACTCAGTGCCCCCCTGCACAGACCTAACTGGGGGGAGAGGACGGAGACTGCCGCGAGCCCCACAGAAGCAGGGCCATCACTTGAGCCAAGGCAAAGAGCAGCAGCGGCAGGGCCAGGCAGGGAAGGGCCAGGCCAGGCAGGTGCCAGAGCTCCACTGGAGCAGCCACCTCTCCCGGGGACCCTCAGCCCCCGCCCCAGGTGCTGGGGCTGCCATGCTGCTCCACAGCTGGTGCAGCTGCATGACACAGGCAGAACTTCCATCTCCTATCTGGTGCAGTGGGCTCAACCTCAGCACTTCTCATCTTCTGAGTTTCAGCGTACAAATGGCTTTTACTTATAAGTGACCATCTCTGCATCCCAGACACAGCAGAAGTTCAATTGCTTAAGAAGCTGAAAGACAAATACATATTGAAATACATATTGAAATACATATTTAGGGCAACATGAGGCTTAAAGAAGGGCTCCTAGTCAGACAGTCATTAACTGCAGCAAAACTGTCTGGCACTGGCTGAGGATTATTAAGTTTTCTGTAGGCTCTTTGAAGTGACATTTTCAGAATCGGTGGTTAAACTCATTTTTTTCCAAAATGAGATGTATACCTCCCAGCCTCCATCTCAGCTTCTCTGAAAGCAAAGCCATTATTCTCCTACTGTCAGCATTCCACCTCAAAATAATCTACAATATTTTCTCTCCCTGTTTTTCTCTTCCATTGCAGTGCAAGGGGTACTATACTCTTCTGAGAGTATCATCCATTTTTCTTCTTTTAAAATACCCCAGATGGCCTTGGCGATTTTCTCTTTCTTCAAATACACTTTTTTTATGTGCATTGTTATCATCTTCTAATCACAGATCTTGTACCTTAATTTTACACCTTATCCCTTGATTTTAGCTATGGAGAGACACATGATAAGGGAGAGAGTGCTAATTACTTGCCAAATCTATTCAAGCGAGAAACAGCTAGGAAACTATCCCTGGTGGTTTTATAAAGTGCAAGTCTCGGATGTTTTAGGCAATCAGTGAGGCACTGTTTTACCCATCCATAATTAATTATTGATTTCCTGTTGTGTGAATTGCAAAGATGACAAGACCTAATCTGATGAACAAAATAGCTGTAAGAAAAGAGAATTGTATGTGAGGCAAAGCATGAAGGACAAGACTCTAGATACGGCAGAGTCCATTATTCATTTTGCTGAGGTTATATGCAGCAAAAAAAACCAACTTTCAAAACACTGCAATAAAATGAAATAAATTCATTTCTCAAAGCACCACTTTGCCTCCTATATAGAAATAAAACTGTTTTAATATATTTTAGAGGAAATGATGTACTTGGCCCTTCAGCTAGAATTTCTGTTCTTCTATTTTCTCCTGCATAGGGTATATAAGATATAATTGAAATTGTTAGGATCACAAAAGAACTATTCTTGCTTGTATCTTGTATGTACAAGAAAACCGTGCCTGCAAGAAAATGTGTACAATAATTTTTGATTTTTTTTCATTAATTTTCATTCCAGTAATGCAATTTCACCTATCCTAACATGTATATGACCTAGAAATGCAAACTCTGGCTCTTGGCCACAAAATTTGAGGGGAGAGACAAATACTACTTTATGTTCAGGGTCAGTTTCTTAAATCTACTGTCCTTCCAAAGGCTAGAAACAAATACCTCTTACTCTTACTAACTAATACTACACCTCTTACTCTTACTTTTCATGCATTAAACCATAAAATCAATCAGATACAACTCTTCTCTTATACCTGTAAATGTAAAACATGAAAAAAATCATTATCAGAGTAAACTCTGCACCATTTTCTCTCATGGTAAATAGAACATGGCAGGACCAATGATACTGACTGTGATCAAGAGCCATTAGGACTTTGTGCTTCCCAAAGAGCAGCAGTGCAGCTGAAAACAGAGGAACATTTTATTCTAATGTGGAGCTGACTGAGATAATAGGAATCAGTGACCCTTGGGAAAACTCACTGGAGAAACTCATTCTATCCTTGGTTTTAGGTCGAAAGTTTGTGTATAATACACTTAAATTAGAGAGTTAGAGATCCGAGTGATTACTGCTAAGCTGTATGAATTTAAGGATATTCTGCTTTGAACATGTAGTTTACCAAGAAACATGGGCACTGTCATAGGTTATAGTGTAAGATAGGCCCCAAAAAATATTCTTTTACCATTTTCATGAGCTGCTGAGACCAGGCAGG